>CAKAOH010005708.1:28020-42574 GCA_916701665.1 Sebastiscus tertius | reverse complement strand
AGTTGATACAACATCAATACAAAAGTAGAAAGTACATACAGTGATACAAAGTATATACAAAATAGATGAAGTAGAAAGTATACAAAATAGACACAAAGTAGAAACAAAGTAGGAAGTATGTTCAAAATAGATAACACAGATACAAAGGAGGAAGTACATACAAAATAGAAATTCAAAACAAAATCAATACAAAAGTAGAAAGTACATACAAACTGATACAAAATAGAAAGTATACACAAAATAGATGAAGTAGAAAGAATACAAAATAGACACAAAGTAGAGAACTGATACAAAATAGATACAAATGAGAAAATAGATACAAAATAGAAAGTTGATACAAAAGTAGAAAGTACGCACAATCTGATACAAAGTATATACAAAATAGCTGCAGTAGAAAGTGTACAAAATAGACACAAAGTAGATACAACATACAAAGGAGGACGTAGATACAACATGTAGAGTAGATACAAAATCGGTACGAAACAGATACAAAATAGAAATTAAACCCAAAATAAATGCAAAATAGAAAATAGATTGAATACAAAATAAAAAGTAGATACAAAGTTTTCAGAAGAAAAAGTCAAACTTGACTATTTGTGTCTTGATGAGACGTTGAGCAACAGAAGATAATCTGTGTGTGTACAGTGTCGTTCTGATGACTCTGTCGACTGCAGGAACAGAAAGATCAGCAGAGACAATGACGCTCCTCCGGCCCGCCCGCGCATTGAAATGAATCTCTGGATGTTTTGTTTTGGCTAATGGCTGATGTGTCAGCTCGTATGTCTGTGTCACACCACTGGCCAAGGCAGCCTCCCGACAGGGCTTTTTGGGTGTGAGTGTGTGTGTGTGTGTGTGTGGTTGTAACAGAGAGTTTGGAGTCGTGTGTGTGTGTGGAGGGGTGGGGTGGGGGGGGGGGTCAGGCTTCGAAGGGAGCACATGGAAATGAGACCCATTCATCCCTCTACCCATGACCCCCCCGATTGGCATATGGCATGGCATTGTCCTTGGCCGCCGAGCCAGAAGTGATGCAATTTGTTGGCATGTCCTGTCATTTCACAAACTACCCATCCCATTGAGGCCTCCAGAAAACAACAACAGAAGACATGGAAGGGCGGCCAACAGCTCAGCTTCTGCGAATGTCCTGCCAAACTCACTCAAGAGGGAAATGAAAAATAACTCGGGTTCAAAACACTCAGACATTTACCGATATTAATTTAGGTTTTTACATTAGAAAAAAATAAATAATGTTTTTGAAATGTTGCTGAAATATTGCAGCTTGAAATCAACATTAACATTTGTTGAAATGCCGAAACAGCTGAAGTTAAAGTAGCGGTCAAATTACAAATACTTTAAGAAGTTTAAATAGTCACAACATTTAATCTGTTCGTGTTTGTTGATTCGTGTACAAAGACACAAATTTCCATTTTTTTCCGTGATGACTTTCAACAACTTATTTTTCATGTGTTTTCCCACGAATGTCCAGCAACACGTGTCAATTTCCACTCCAGGCTTTACAAAATAAAACTACTTGATGAAAGAAGTTGAAGTGTCAGTTTAAGTGTAAGCGCTGAATGAAATTTAAGTGTCAATCTAAGTGTTTGCGTTGACTGAATCACAACATCTGTATCAGTTGAAATGAAAGTGCAGATCAGCTGAAGATCGAGCACTGAAAGCAGTTGAAATGTCAGACGAAGTGTATGTGATAAATTGAGCTGGAAGTGTCGATTAAAGTTGAAGTCCTGAAATTAGTAAGTGTCAGTTCAACTAAAAGACGATGTTGAAGTTAAAGTGTCAGCTGAAGTGTCACTGAAAGCAGTTGAAGTGTACTGCACATGAGCAGTGGTAGTTGTGGGACTTTAGAGGAGCTGAAGATGTTGAAGAGAAAGAGATTAATACAGTCAACATCTCAGTTGACAAAGAAAGTGGTGAAAGCAGTTGAATTGTCAGTTGAGGTGTAAGTGGTAAGAAAGATAACAGTAAATAATTTGGGTTAAAACAAACAAACATTTAGCAGTATTAATTTAGGTTTTTACATGAAAACAATCAAAGTTGAAGTTCAAATGACGTCAAAATCTCAAGATAGCAGCTCCCTTATCCGGGATATTTTGGCTTCATTTCTGTACAGTGGGACGAAGTGGAGACGCATCGTCCATCTTTATATAACAGTCGATGGTTTGAAGCGTCAATCGAAGTTTAAGCATTGAAAGGAGTTGAAATGTTAGATGAAGAGGGAAAAAAAGAGATGAATGCAGTCAAAAGTTCGGTTGACGTGAAAGCAGTTGAATCGTAATTTGACTGTGAAAGCAGTTGATGCGTAAGGGGTCAAATTAGTTGAAATGTCAGATAAATAACAGGCTCAAACACTCGCCAATCGCCAATATGCATTTAGGGTTTTGCATGAAAACGGTTTTAGCATTTCAGCATAAGTTGACGATGATTCGCTTCCATTTCATAACAACAGATAATTCATACAACATCCTGCCAAAGATGACGGAGATGATAAAACAAAGTCCTTCTCTTTTTCACTTTGAGCCGAGGCTTGACCTCAAGCTGTCCAATGTTTAATTAACTCTCACAGACTTGACGGGGGGAGGAGGCAAAATCTTCAAAGAATATGACCACTGCTTTGTGAAACATCAAATCCAGCTCCAGATCCTATTGTGCGGAGTTTGCTCATAGTTGACCTCACCTTCTGTTGGGATATCCTGTTGAAAGACACGGTCGGCTCTGACCGCCCAGACAAAGAGGATTTCCCTCCAGGGAAACTCTGAGCCGTCAGTGGGAGATGCTGCTGCGGCTGCTGCTGCTGATGCTGTTGTCATATGTCTGATCTGTTACTTATAAAGACTCCCGCCTCCTGAAAAGGATCCACAGAGAGATTAGTTGCTTTTTTTTCCTTTTTCGTATGTTTGGCTGAAAATCTGTCGGCCCCGTGGAGAGGCTCCTATTGTTGCTTCTGAAGTGACATACATCCTTTTATCAAATGCACAAACATCATTTTGTCTTTTTTTCTGTTCTCCACACTTCAAACCTGCAGTTAGACGGTGTTTACGTCTCTTATGTGAAGAACGCTAACAGGAGTTTCCTTCTGCTACCTCTAGCGGTGATGACACAGTGCGAGTGTCTCGAATGTTGGCAGGTTTAATGCTGGTATGTGGTAATTACATAACAGCCCTTCATCTCAGATTACTGCAGGATCATCTCACATGTACAGTAAATTCTTTTCTTATTATGTGATGTCTGAGAGAGAGACCTTGAAAACAGATAGTATCTGTGTTAGTAGAACATTAGCTGGCAGTGAAATGTCCTCCTGAAGTACCAGCACTGCTACTTTACTGGTGATTTACTTACTGAAAAAGTGACAGTCAAATTAATTGTTTTAAAGAGGACATATTATGAAAACCTCACTTTTTCAGTGCACATACATCTGGGTTTTCTGGAGAACCGACCAACCCACAAACTGTGAAATAAGACGACCCAGTCAGTTTTTTTGTGGGCTGACTAGATGGGAAAACATGTGATTCAACAAGCCGTTCAGATTTGGCTCCCCTTCCTATGTCACATGCAGGCTCATTAGAATTAGAGAGAACCACCTTTGCAAAGATGCACCATATTTTTCTCGCAAGCCAATCAGAGCAGTCTGGGCTTTTTCGGGACTTAAAGAGACAGGTGTCAAAATAGAACATTAAAGATTGTAAATATGTTCTAATAGAAACCCCAAGTACAAGTATGAACGTGGAAACTTATCAACATGGGAGTGGACAAATATTATTGCTTTATGCAAATGTATGTATATATTTATTACTGAAAATCAATTAACAACACAAAACAATGACAGATATTGTCCAGAAACCCTCACAGGTACTGCATTTAGCATAAATAATATGCTCAAATCATAACATGACAAACTGCAGCCCAACAGGCAACAACAGCTGTCAGTGTGTCAGTGTGCTGACTTCACTATGACTTGCTCCAAACTGCATGTGATGATCATAAAGTGGGCATGTCTGTAAAGGGGAGACTCGTGGGTACCCAGAGAACCTATTTATATTCACACAGCTTGAGGTCAGAGGTCAAGGGACCCCTTTGAAAATGGCAATGCCAGTTTTTCCTTGCCAAAATTTAAAAACGAATTTGCGTTACCATGTTTTTAGCCCTGGTTTAAACCCATTATTTCTGCACAGTTGCAGATAAAGATCAGGCTCCACTAATATTATTAGTATTAAAGTATTAGTAGAAGTAGAGTAGAAGTCCAAAAGTCAACATTTATTGAAAAAAGATAGATGTAGTCATTTCCAAAATTCACAACGTCGTTTTTATCTAAAGAAATATTTTTGCTTTAATCCATATTTGTTGGTGTTTCGCCCTCCAAAAAATGTTCACTGCGGTCAAAAACTGTTTGCTCTCCCGCCCGCCACACACACAGAGCGAGGTGAGTTATATTCATCAAAGAAAGTTGATTTATTAAAAAAAGACAGATTTATAATTTATTTTAGGGTGATGACGTGGGAAAATATGGGGAGGTGGGCTTCAGCTCTTCTTAGATACAAGTAGAGGGGGCTTCAAGTAAAATAGGTTTGGAACCAGTACTGTACAGTAATGTGTATTTTTTTTGTCTTGTTCTAATCTTCGCACGCTGCAGGTCGTCTTTCTCCATCAATTAGGAAATGCGTTGGCATCGCAGCCAAAGGGTTGAGTAATGCTGATGATGTCATTGATGCAACCCGCAGCTTACAAATCACAACAAAACCATAAATCATCACACAGATGTCTCCCTCATTCGATTAACGCAGTGTCCATATGGCTCACTGTAGTATATCAATCAGCACAATATGGCAGCCGCTCGCTGGCCTCTCCTCCGCGGAGACAGGCCTTAATGGAGAACACGCAGTAATACATAAACTCCTCAGGTTTTACACTTTGTTGATACTGCCAGAGCTGTTATTTTCATCACCGCACACTGTCATCTTTTATTTGTTTATCGTGTCAAGGTGTCGGCCAGGTTTTTTCTTTTGTTTTGTTTTTTTGACACTTCTTCTACTTGCATCCATTTTTTATTTTTATGGAGGATCCAATTTGCAGACACAGCCATTTGCATTTCCTGTAAAGTGAAGCTCTTAGCGACTGCTCAAAGCCTGATCTTCCAGGATTCTAAAGGTAGCAGGAGGTTATGATAATTTCCCGCACAATAAGGCTGCTGCTGTGAGCCTTATAACATGAGCAGGCCTACAATGCTGCCTCTCTGCATATCAAAAACACAACCGTTTATACACCGCGCAACCATCTCATCTCTCATCTGAAGACTCATCCGACCATTATGGTTCTGAAAAGATCTCAGAAATCATGCAAAATATAATTAAGGGATTCCACGCTGCAGATATGAAGCTCTCTGCACTAATTATCGCACTGTCGCAAATGTGTTCCGTCGTGTTTCAAGTTCGTTCTATTGATTTCAGCGTCGTTCCCTCTCAATAACATTTCTTTTATGTCCGTGTGACCTCATGCATTAGTCCGTCGGCCTCATTTACATTCAGGTCTAAAGCTCCACAAATGACACGATAAAACCTTTGAAGTAGGTGAATATGATTTATTCATTTCAGTTTTACCTTTTGTTTCTAACCCAGGTATTGAATATTTGTATCTTTAATATCTTTTTTTAAAGTAAAAATCTAGCAGCTTCGCACAAACATACAGACAGAAAACAAAAGTTAGTAAAAGACACAAAAAGGTTTCTGTATCAGGGTTCAAATAGGTAACCAGAAATATTACTGTAAAGCAGCAGCAGGATCTTAAAATCTGGATTAAACAAGCTAGTTTTATCTATATTGTACGTTTCAAAATAGGAATTACAAAGTCCTTTACAGGAAGAAGAAGAAGGGAGATATGAGAGATAGCAGTGATGTGTAAAAAGCAGGAGAAATAAGTATAGATAAGATGTGCACTGATTTGGCTTCGCTGAGACTTTGCAGGTATGGAGGACGTAATATGCCAAAATCAAAAATAAATTAAAAAATAAATAAATGACTCAATAATCCACCACACACGCTGAGTGACAGCCCCCTTTATTTGCATAATGAGGCACAAATGCATAAATAAATGCAAAAAAGAAATGTGTAAAGAAATGTGTAAAAGAATACAGAAAGAAATAAGTTTGGGGAATTAAATAAGGGGTAAAATGCAATGGGGAAAATTGTGCAGAAATAAATATATATTTAAATAAAGAAATTAAAAAAGAAATATAAAATAAAGAAAAAATCAAAGCAAGAATAATATATAAATAAAAAATGCATAAATAATAAAACAATTAAATAAATGCAAAAATAAATAAATTGAATTAAATTTAAATTTTAAAATGAATATAAATAATACATAAATAATTAAAAGGAGAAATTAAACAGAAAGGTAAATAAGGACATTTATACAAAGATAAATAAATAAAGAAGCAAATTAAAACAGAAATATCAATTTATGTCACATTTTATCAATTAATTATTTAATACATTTATTTTTAGTATTTTTTTTGCTACATTTAATGACATTTATTCATTGAGTCATTTATTTATTTATTCATTTCAAAAATAGATTTTTTAATTTCTTTTATTTTCTTTTATTTTTCACTATATTTATTTTTATTTTTATTTTTATTTTTATTTCTATTTTTTTATTTTATTTTATTTTATGCTTGTTTTCTGTATGTGGGGTTGGTCTGTTTGTGAGTCTGTCTTTAAATGTTACTTTTTTTGTTTGTGATTAAAATGTAAAAAATAAAAAAAATTAAATTAAATTAAATAAAAAACGATGCTGTAATCAAATAAAACATCTACAAGTTGGCCGTTACAAAGGTTGGAAACTACCGATTTAAGGTATATAAATGATAGAGTGGTATGCTGTCCATATTAACAGAGCGGTATTCACGTATACATGTTTCTTCAACTCCCTAATTGGGTTTTTGCACATCAGCAGATACAGAATTAGTAACTCAATACCGCGACAAAAAGCTGCTATTCACTTCCAATCTGAATTCACTGGTGGATCCTCACTCGTCGCGGATTGAATGGCTGATGTATACGCCTCATTGTCAATTGAGTGTTGTCTGGTGGGTACTTGAAAATGCATTAACCTACAAACCAGGGGGAATAAGCCAGAGAGGTTCCATGTAAAACCAGTGAACCCATTAAAAGGGCCTGATCAGAGCGCTCCGTTTATGAGTGTCTCCACTTCATCCTAATGTAGCTTTTAGATGATGCTAATAGATCACAGGCCGTTGTGATCAGACAAGGTAATGGACCTTTGTCACAGCTTGCTGAGTATGGCTTCGGGGCTACACACACACACACACACACACACACACACACTCACATATACACATGCACAGACAGACGTTCAACTGCAAACACAGAAACACATCTGCATACAAAAGAACGACACACAAACACACACACACACACACACACAGGAACAATGACCCTAATTAATAACGATTAGTCCTCTCTCAAACACACTCGCAAAATGTGCAAATGGAACAATAAATATAGCTCTTAAACATGGCTTTTACAAGTGAGCTGAAACAATCTCTACTAATCATTAGTAAACATCGGGCCGATTTGTCATTATTACTCCGTGATGCGTGGAAAAGGCAGATAAACCGGGGGGTCAGGTCTGGCACCGCCGGCGGCTCGTCAAAGTGTAAAGTGAGAATCAAACAGCTCCGAAAGTCCAAAAACAAACTGAGAGCAGAGAGAGAGAGAAAATCTGTTTAGTTTTACCCGGTGGTGGAAAACAGCTCTGTGCATTAACTGAACTACTGTGCTGCTCTTAAAGTTACTGTGAGGAACTTTTAACCTGTTTAAGCCTCTATATGACCTCCATCAGTGAAGGAGATCATCATCCAGAACATTGGTTATTTCTATATAGTTCTTCCTTTGCTTGTCATCGGAGCCACTGGGTCCGATTCCGTGCAAAATCAAACGCAGGGTCACCAGAAACTCCTTGAGCTCAGACTCCAGCGGGGCCTCCGACAGCAACCAGCCCGCCGCTGGGAGCCAACGCCGACACCACGCTGCTGGAAACCCAGTGCCGTATTGCTGGGCCCGCTGGAGGGAAGGGAGGAATGGGAGAACCAGAACCAGGACATTGCGGGGCAGACTGAAAAGCCCTGCTGCAGTAAAATGAGAGGTTTCCTAACGGGAGTCTGGTGCTCGGAAACGCTCCCACTTTTGTCCACAGAGACCGCCAACATCAACACAAAATAAAAGTTCCTCGTACAATCAAGTACATCTTTGAGGTACTTGTACTATACTTGAGTATTTCTATTTTATGCAACCTTACAGCAAAGCAATTACACACCAGCAACATTTTTTTAATCGCACGTCAATATATTTTTTCCGAGCTTTGATTACAATATTACGTGGCGAAAAAGCGATGCGATTTTTGTTTTTGAAACCAGGTTGATTTTCTGAATAAAGGCATCGACCGATCACGATGTACGGAACAGGTAGGGTTGTGCCGATATTTATGAAACACAGAGGCTCCGTAGTCCGAACCCGGACGACAAACTTTAGTATCCTTTCAACTTAAGATAGCGCAGACCAGATCCGCTCTTTCTGTTCTTACCTTTCACAATAAAAGTTCTAGACATATAATATGTGCAGGCAAGTATTTTTGCATTTTCATGTTGTTTATTCGCCACGGCCCCGGCCTTATTCTGATACTGGTCCTTATGTTGGCCATGTTGGTGTCAAAGCGGCCACCATATTGGTACAGGGAAGCCACACCTCCCAAAGCGTGCACGTCCGTTAACTTCCAAACCTAGTGCTCCTAATGGTATCTGCAAGTTTTAACCACGCCCAAACCTAAACAACCAATCAGAGCCCAGCAGTTTCTATAGACAAACAGAACATAAGGGCATTGTTATCTGAGCTGAACAGGATTATAACGTCTCAGTATTACTTGTTTTAATTTGCAGAAAACACACAACAAAAGCAGAGAAATGACCCCCTCTGCCTAAACTACAGAGTACGTCACACATTAAGCATGGCACTTCTTTAACATTGTCAGTTTCTTGTCAAAACCTGGCGACTACATTACCTACAATGCAACTCCGACACTCACACAAATCTCCAACAGTTACTAATGTAGCCTGGTAGCTCACTACAGTAGTCCTGAGGCAATTTATCAGATTTCACGCACCTCCCTCTGGAGTGACAAAAGGTTTTGTTCACACATGTGGTAGGACTCCTCAACATCTGTAAACACACCGTGATGTGTAAAATTCCCTCTTCAGAAGTTTGTTGAGTTTGCATTATTGCTCCGGGCTGTACATGCACAAGTATTGAGTATTTTTACATTATAGTATTGTATATTTACTTTACTAGTATTGCTATTTACTTGAGCAAAATATGGAAATACTTCTCCAACCACTGAACAGACGGACCTGATCATTCTTTAATAAACTGAAAAAGTGAACTATAACATCAGTTGTTTATCAACAGCTGGTCGTAAATGTCAAAAACACGCATTTCCTGTGCTGTCAGACCAAATATGCATACACATGTGGACCTTAAGTTTTTTGTTTGTTTGTTGGTGAAATTATCGTTTCAAAAAGTTAAGAATGAATTTATGTGCCCAGTATTTTAGTTTAGTTCAGTCTGGATTTAGGCTATAGATCATTAGATGAATTAGGGTATCTCTATTTCTCATGTTTAGTGTCATCTCCATGTGTTCCAAATCGTGAGTGCTTTTATCCTCCGTCATGAAACATTGAATGGTTTTCAGCCTTCAGGCCTCCTCTGATCTCGTATCAATGACACAACCTGACTAAAATAAAAGTGGTCTGAACTCCACATGATGCATCCTGAGACTGAAGAGACTGAAGAGACTGAAGAGGCTTTTTTTTTTTTTGCTGCTCAGCTTCTCAAACATTTAAAGGTGTTGCTTTTTTCGTTGAAGATGGGCTCTGTGAACTTGTGTTGAGCATTTCTCTTTACTTTCTTCCATTTTTTATGCTAAAAAATTATTCAATTAAGATGAAGACTAATCTGTAATCAGAAGTGCATTTGATTGTTAATTAAGGCCCCGGCTGGGTTTGGGCGGGAGTCTACAGAAACTAGAGGGACAACAACATAATAATAGTTTCAATCAAAATGAAAACAAAATATAATATTAATATCCAGGGAAATAAATGAGAGGGGAAATAGGTGCTGCTTTGGGCATTTATTTACACCAGTATATGATTTTAATTAGGGCTGTCAATGCGATTTCTTTTTAACGCCTTAACGCAACTTGTGATTTTTGGGTTGTAGCGGGCTCAGTTTTAAAGCTAGAGTGAAGATACTGGCATAATATGAAACTAGAAAACCTAAAGAATCCAACCATGTCATGAAAAAACTGGCATGGCCATTTTCCAAGGGGTCCCTTGACCTCTGATCTCAAGATATGTGAATGAAAATGGGTTCTCTGGGTACCCACGAGTCTCCCCTTTACAGACATGCCCACTTTATGATAATCACATGCATATGTTTTATGTTGTTAATTAATTTCCAATAATAAATATATACATACATTTGCATAAAGCAGCATATTTAAGAGTATTAAATACTTGACAAATCTCCCTTTAAGGTACATTTTGAACAGACGAAAAAAAGTGATTAATTTGCCAATAATTTGTGATTAACTTTAGACAATCTTAACAAATATTTCAGTCGATTGACAGTCCTATTTTAATAAAACAGCATTGCAAAGAAAATGCATTGTTTAGAGTGTTAAAGCTTTGATCCAAACACGAGCTGCTGTGACTCGACGTGTCACTCGAAAATAGTCTGTTGTCTTTCCCCCCAAAACCCCTCCATGTCCTCCATCAGTGAGCCGACCATCAGAGCATCACTTGTGACAAACAGCTTATTGTTTTAGCCCAGAGAGACAGAGGAGGAGGAGGGAGCAGAGTGGTGATAGTGGGTAATAGGGGACATAAAAAAAAATAATGATTAGCCTACTATGTAAATGGCAATTAAAGGACACTAAGTGCTGCAGGCGTTGTCCTTGCGTTTCACGCTTGGTTTTGATAGGAACACACCCAGCTGCTGAAAGCCTCTGGCCTCTCAACCTCATTTGTCAAAATGAGGCAGAGGAGGGGTGGGCAAAAAAGCAAAAAAAAAAAAATCTGGCGCTTTGCATTAAATCAATTACATTTAATGGAAAAAGTGATCAGAGTGATTAGCCTACAACCCTGTATCTACCCCCGTGCACTGTGTAGTAACCAGACCACTTTCTTTGCTCGTCCAAAAGCTAAACTTTTGAGCCCACTCCACACATCCTGAACCAAACACTGATAAATGATGGAGATGGTCAACAGAGTGCTGCGGTGGTGCTGCTGGAAACGACCATCATTAGTTTTACTTTAACTCAAAAGGGCTCACGGTGTAGTCAAAGGTGGGGTGAGGATGAGGAAGTGAAGAAGAAGAAGAAGAAGAAGAGAAGAAGAAGAAGAAGAAGAGAGGGAAAGACAGCAAACATATGCATGGAGGTCATCTAAATTCTCACTAAGTTATCTCTGCAGACACAGACAGCGGAGGGAAACTGGAGATGATTTGCATAGAAAGACACTGCCACCTAGTGAGAGCTTTTATGCAAAAGCACAGAAATGAAGAGGTCAGGTTTATGTTTTACTTCTCATTGTTATATTAAAAATATATATAATAACTTTAAAAACAAAGTAACCAAGTGCTTTACCTGGAGAACAGAAACAAAAGTTCAATGACAGAAATGATGGGGACAAAACAAAGAGGTTCAATGACGGAGACGGCCCAAATTAATCAGGAAAAGGTTAAAAGACACAGCTCTTAATAAAACCAAATAATGCAGAAATGCTAATTAATAAAAAATGAGTCATTAGTTTAAAATTAATGGAAGTCATTGCAACGTTGCAAGGCATATTTCAGACACTTTGGAGGCCTTGACAGCAAATCTCTCTCAGTGTTAAGTCTATAGGCCAGAGTTACATTTACTGTACTACAAGAAAGACAATGACTAGTTCATTCTAACACCCCTTCTGAGAGCCGCCCGCGATCCCGACCGACTTCGCTGTGAAACTAGAGACCTAGAGCATTCAGAGGATGGATGGCTTTCCTAGCTAGATCGACAATAAGGACGTTTCTTAACAGTTTACACAACAGAAGTGCTCGCCATCCAGTCACCGAAAAATACAATTCTTGAAGAAATCTATAAAAATCTAAACTTTTTGAAACCAAATCACAGCATGGCTTTTTCTATGGTGTTCCTCAAGGTCTTGGTGTCTTAATGTGGAACTTTGGAGGGATTATTGATCATTTTTTATCAATTCTCTGGTAAAAAATGGTTAAATTTAGCACCAAATCTGTGTAACAAATGGGATCAACCCCAAAAATGCTGCAACAACTTATGAGACATAATAGAGCATGGGGACGACCATCATATACTTCTATCATAACGTTCTAAACCTTTATATACTTTGACGTTTTTTTATCGCCAGTGGACGTGCCGCTTCCCAGCTGTGGACACTTGGTGGGCTGTCACTAGACACAACACACTCGGCACCCGATTGGACGAACGCTTTCCCTCGCGGAATGCTGCTCCCAGCTTTCACACCAGAAACAATATGGTGGCTCATCTTCTCGTATTTTACAAAAATAGTGTTTGTGAAAAAATCTGAGGCGAGAAACAATCCATGCAGTCGCTGAATCTGTCTTTATTTTGGATCGACAACGTTTATTTTAAAATATTCTCGGGAGTTTAGAGAGCCGGCGAGTCGAGTCGGACGCCCGTGATTTGCATAAAGTAGACTACACCTCAACTTCATGCAAATGAGGAACGGCCGTCATGAAGCTCCGTCTCTCGAATTGCGCCGCCACGCTACCAGAATGCACTGCACGGCTGCTTACATAGACAATGAATGGGAAGCGTGGAAAAAACGGATCTTGTGGACACGCAGCATGACAAAGAGTCAGTATGTGACGAGTTGGGATGAGAACGTGTTGCGATATTCCACAAACACACTGTCAGTTTCAGTTAGTTAGTGACTTTATTGTTGTCCACATTGTGCAAAATTGTCTTCAGCTTCACTCATAAGTGTTAAAAATAATAAAAGACAATTGAGGACAGACAACAGGAATGCAGCGGTGGGACTATTTCTTCAGGTTCTTCTGCTTTGAGCGCCACAAAAGTCCTTATATACCTCCATTTTATTGGTTTGGAGGAAGAAATCTCAAAACCTGGGCGAATAAAACCAAACCTGCGTGACTATGTACCGCTACAAGGGTAAGTTTGGAATGATTTGTGTGAACCAACCCTTTAAGCTGTAACAGAACGTCAGCTACCCATCAAACCGGCCCTCAGACTCGACCTCTGGGTGAGACAGGAACGAGGTCTTTGTTCCCACCAGTGGGGACCAGTAATGAAGTGGACTGACTGGGGTTCCTCTCTGGTGATCTCAGCGTGGACAAGAGCAGCGGTCTGGATGTGAAGTCCCACTTCATTTCATTTTTTCCGCGCCGATGAGATCTCAGCTGTTATCTGATGAAATTGAACAACCTTTACTAAGCGAATAAAGCTCTTTTGAGTGCTCCCCTAACAGAAATCCCCCCCTCCTCTTTGTCCGCCGTTTTGAATTCATTGGCCTCCTCTCGACAAGATGATAGGAATAATCTCGCCAAGTGAGATTGACAGTTCATTTCAGAAATCAATATTTACAATTTACTTCTTTCAAAGTTCATTCTGGGAGAGGGCTCCATATTATCCACCTCCCAAATAAGCTGATCATATCTCCGCCGGCCCTGGAATGAGTTTCCTACCCAAAATGTGTCGGGTTTTTTTTTTTTCTCCTCCTCCCTCTCTCTCTCTCCCTCTCAGAAATCAATGTCTGCGTTTGTGCGCTTTAATCTGGCCTCTGATGACAGTAAATCTTTATCTGTTTCTGGGCGAGCAGCGGTGAGCGGCTGACACCATTTCCCATCAGAACAAAGAGCCAGGCCTGTGTGGACTCTGGGAGATACATGGGGCTCTAATGTGGCTGGACATGTTTCAGCAGGGCCATTAATCAGAGAGGGTGACAGCCAGACCTGCTGTGGTTGTCGTCGGCCCGGAGAGCCGCAACCATATACCCAGAAAACTGAGGAGTCCAGGGCAGGTGGATAGAGATTAAACCCCCGGTCCTCTGTCACAACACGGGCCGAGATATTTCTATCTCAAAACCTGGGAGTGTGTTTTCACTGCAAGTTTTTACTCAAAGAAATATCTTCTAACACACCAGAATTAGAAATATATGGAGAAAGGAAGTAGGTCCAACTTCACCACATCTTCATCAGGGCAAATGTTTGACAAAAGGGAATCTCAAAGCTTATAATAACTTCAAAAAGAGCAAGTACACATGGGAAAAAAGAGAACATCATGAAAAACTGTCATAGTGCAATGTAGCTCGGTGTATAATGTTGCGTAATAGTCGTATTAAAGCCCCTTAAAACTTGCATTTATAATAAGGTTGTCAAAGTTAACGTGATAACAACGTGTTAACGCAAATTCGTTT
>CAKAOH010005708.1:1554-28000 GCA_916701665.1 Sebastiscus tertius | reverse complement strand
TTTTTTTTTTTTCTCCTCCTCCCTCTCTCTCTCTCCCTCTCAGAAATCAATGTCTGCGTTTGTGCGCTTTAATCTGGCCTCTGATGACAGTAAATCTTTATCTGTTTCTGGGCGAGCAGCGGTGAGCGGCTGACACCATTTCCCATCAGAACAAAGAGCCAGGCCTGTGTGGACTCTGGGAGATACATGGGGCTCTAATGTGGCTGGACATGTTTCAGCAGGGCCATTAATCAGAGAGGGTGACAGCCAGACCTGCTGTGGTTGTCGTCGGCCCGGAGAGCCGCAACCATATACCCAGAAAACTGAGGAGTCCAGGGCAGGTGGATAGAGATTAAACCCCCGGTCCTCTGTCACAACACGGGCCGAGATATTTCTATCTCAAAACCTGGGAGTGTGTTTTCACTGCAAGTTTTTACTCAAAGAAATATCTTCTAACACACCGGAATTAGAAATATATGGAGAAAGGAAGTAGGTCCAACTTCACCACATCTTCATCAGGGCAAGTGTTTGACAAAAGGGAATCTCAAAGCTTATAATAACTTCAAAAAGAGCAAGTACACATGAAGGGAAATGAGGTTTACAAGTGTATGTTTGAAATCTCAAAATAGTGTAAATAAACAGAAGTAAAAAGAGAACATCATGAAAAACTGTCATAGTGCAATGTAGCTCGGTGTGTAATGTTGCGTAATAGTCGTATTAAAGCCCCTTAAAACTTGCATTTATAATAAGGTTGTCAAAGTTAACGTGATAACAACGTGTTGACGCAAATTCGTTTTAGCACCACAATTTTTTTTAGCGATCTTTCGGAAGTTGTAGCGGGCTCAATTCTAAAGCCTTTTAAAGAGTGAAGATACTGGCATCATATGAAACTAGAAATCCATCAGTACCAACCATGTCATAGGAGGTTAAATAACGCTCCAAAGTTACTCTAAATTTTGGCGAGGAAAAACATGGCCATTTTCAAAGGGGTCTCTTGACCTCTGACCTCCAGATGTGTGAATGTAAATGGGTTCTCTGGGTACCCACGAGTCTCCCCTTTACAGACATGCCCACTTTATGATAATCACATGCAGTTTGGGGCAAGTCATAGTCAAGTCAGCACACTGACACACTGACAGCTGTTGTTGCCTGTTGGGCTGCAGTTTGCCATGTTATGATTTGAGCATATTCTTTATGCTAAATGCAGTATCTGTGAGGGTTTCTGGACAATATCTGTCATTGTTTTGTGTTGTTAATTGATTTACAATAATAAATATATACATACATTTGCATAAAGCAGCATATTTGCCCACTCCCATGTTGATAAGAGTATTACATACTTGACAAATCTCCCTTAAAGTTACATTTTGAACAGATACAAAACGTGGGATTAATTTGCCATTAATCGTGATTAACTATGGACAATAAAGCGATTAATTGCGGTTAAATATTTTAATCGATTGACAGCCCTAGTTTTTTGTTTTTCTTATTCTTTTTACAACACTACTCCCCCCCAGGTTAGTGGTGTCATAATTTAATTACATTTATGAATTTTAATGAAATGAAAATAATGAAATAATTAATATCTTAAAGTAGATTTTTCACATAGGGATCTTCAGGATTAAGAAATAATACAGGACAGACAATAAGGCCCTTTTGTCAGTTAATATTGTGCTTATTCTCAGATACATTTCCAATTAAAATAGCACAAAACCAGTTGCTCACTTTAATCCAGCCTCACTTTTCTGGTATAAATGTGCATTTGATTCTGTAAAATAAGACAATTTCAGCTGAACATATCATGAGGAAAAAGGCTAAATGAAATATAATCTGTAATTTGATGCTGACATTTATATCAAATATGTCAAACAAAACAAAACAAATCATAGCTGGAGGAGTGGAGGACTTTAAATCTCAGAGAAAACACACAAATAATCCACACAAACAATCCCACGTTACTCAGAGAACCCTCCAGTGAAGTCCAGTGATGATTCATAACCTCCCCTGTATTAATAACACCACCTGCAGCACTGCAGTAATATGTATTATTCAGCAGATTTATGACCAAACAAGGCTGAAGTAGCCTACTGCTCCGCTCACTGTGGCTCCATGGGGAGTTATTGGGTGGTAATCTATTGTTAAACAGCTTTTAGAGTGATGGATGAAAACGGGCCGCGACCTACACACAATCAATTCATATCTAATTAGCCCGTATTATTTATGACACTTTGAAGAGGAGGGGTGGGAGTCTCAGGGGAGGGATAGAGACCTCAGCTGCCACGGAGGGGAGATGAGGAATGGGAGAGGTTATCAGGCCGGTAATGATGAGCAGGAGAAGATCTAGAAATTCATTTCCCACCGGTGGAGGGGGGGGGCAGAAATCAACGTTGATTTAGACAAAACAGGAAAAGCACAGAAACTAATAAAAATCACACAAGAAGCCAAAATAACTGGGATATTATTTCTGGAGAGAGATATGTTGTATCTTTTTTTTTTTAAAGTTTGAGCCCAAGAAACCAAATTCTAAAAAGTTTGTTTAAACAAATGCACATTTTTTTGTTTTCATCATTTGCTATAGAATTTATTTACTCTAAACCGCCACACACACACGCATACAAACACACACTTGTCTATTGTTGTTGTTTTTAAAATTATTATTTTGTATTATTATTATTTTAATATGGGGATAATCTTATTATACTTGATTTTGTATTATTATTATTGTTATTATTATTATTATTATTATTATTATTATTATTATTATTATCATCAATATTTTTATTATTATTATTATTATTATTATTATTTAAATATTCGGATTATCTTATTATACTTGATTTTGTATTATTATTATTGTTGTTATTATTATTATTACTATTATTATTATTATCATCAATATTTTTATTATTATTATTATTATTATTTAAATATTTGGATTATCTTATTATACTTGATTTTGTATTATTATTATTATTATTATTATTGTATTATTATTATTTTAATATAGGATTATCTTATTATACTTGATTTTGTATTATTATTATTATTAATAATATTATTTTGTTTTATTATCTATTATAATTACCATTATTATTATTTTGTATCATTATTATTATTTTAATATGGGAATTATCTTATTATACTTGATTTTGTTTGTCTGTTTGTTTCCTTAACAAAAGATGAAAAAAGTTTTCCTGTACTTATGTATACAAAAGTTTTTGTTTTGTTTGTTTTTTTTATGTGAAAACTAATAAACAAAGTGGGGAAACAAAGATAAAGTATACATGAAACCTACAAGTACTCACACACAAAAAATGTGCCAGATAAGAAAGAATAAAGAGAAGAAACTCAATATTTGTCTGAGCCTGACATCTGCTGTTCAACTGAGGTCATAACAGCTTTTGAGCAAAGTAAAAAAAATAAAACAAATTAAATATCTTCACATCATCCTGATCAAAATATAAATCCATCCCTTTACTTTTGGTTTAAAGACCTCAGGAGCAGCAGGGATGGAAATATCACACTCAAGTAAAGGTACTATCACTTTAAAACACTTTTACTCAAGTAAAAGTGAGTCAAAATGTACTTAATGGTAAATAAAAGTCTGTATAATAAACACCAAAGTAAAATAAAATAACACCAAAGAGCCGTTGTGTCCGAACCAACAACAGGTCCCATTTTGCAGCTTCTATATGCAGCTGATTCTTAATTAGAAATATCCAACCACCTTCCTCAGTGTAGCCAACTTTTTTTTTAACTATTCCGAGGCACATTAATGCAAACCATCACCCACAGAGACATCATCCTTCATTTCACTGCATTGTTCTGCATTTCTGTACAGTACTGTTCCTGTCCTGGCTGAGGTGCAACTCTGCATTCAGCTCATCTCCTCCATGGAGCTCTGCCCTCCTGTGGCCACAGACACACCTGCAGCTTCAGACAGACGGGTGAGCAGACAGACAGACGGACAGACAGGTGAACAGGCAGACAGACAGACAGACAGGTGAGCAGACAGACAGACAGACAGGTGAGCAGACAGACAGACGGACAGACAGGTGAACAGGCAGACAGACAGACAGGTGAGCAGACACACCTGCAGCTTCTTCTCTGCTGCAGCTGCTGATTCATCTCCTTTCTTTGTTCCATTCTCACACAGTTTATCAGGACTTTTCCTGCTCATGTTTTGGATGAAATGTAGAGAAATACACGTCTACTTGTGATTTAAAAAGAAATGTAAAATTGACTATTTCAAAAAAAAAAAAAAAATAAGACTTTGATTTTGCTTTACAGACATACAGGCAGAATAAAAACAGGTCAACAGAGCAGACAACAAAATCACACATATCCACAGATAGAGACCAAGATCAAATCCATGAGTATTATAAAAGGCCAATAAATAAGTAATTACAATTGACTGGGGCAACTGAGAAGGCACGGTCGCCCCTGAGCTTCGAGGGACGACCAGAGGTGACCGGTCAGAAGACCTGAGCGACCTCGTGGGATGTAGGGAGTTAAAGGGCAGATAGGTAGGAGGGAGCCGATCCATGAAGTGCTTTATAGACAAATAATAAAGTCTTGAAATGAACTCTAAACGTGACGGTGAGCTAGTGGAGATACAGTAACGACATTAAATGTAATTCTTCGTTACGTCCGTCCCTGAGTAAAAGTCTCAGTGACTAAGTCTTGAGGGACAAAAGAGAAATCATCCATTCAAAAGCAGCACAGTAATGAATATGACCTTTTAGACATAAAATCATCTCTGAGTGACCGGAAGCCGAACTACCTTTTCATCACGTCTCAGCTGTGATGCCAGAAATTCATTCATTCAGCTACTTGGACGTACGGCATCTGTCCATCACAGAACAGTTATAAGTATGAAATGAAATGAGACGTCAGACTTTTATCACAAAGGAGCTGATAAAAATACATCTGTTAGACATAACCATGTATTTAATGGGGAGGTTGTATAAAAAGGACTTAAACACAAACTTAATCTCCCACTGATCTGGATATAATGGACAATGGATTTTAGGAACTCATATTATACATTTTTGAAAGGATTATAATCTGTTTCCATCCAGCTTTCTCTCTCCGAGCTACAATATTCCACAAAGGAAATAATGCTTCAATATGCATCTCAAATATTTTAATACACACAATATACACAGTTTCTCTCTGGTGCTGTAAAACATAACATAGTGAAACTAATTTTAAAGTGAGTTTAGCTCCAGGGGTCACCAACCTTTACTATCTAAAGAGACATTTTAGGCAAAAAAAAAAAAAAATCTGTCTGGAGCCGCAAAACATTTGAGCATTGTGATGAAGGTAACACAGTTTATAGTCTAAAGTTATAGTATATAAGTCTAATGCAGTGAGGGCCAAAGAGCAAATGTACTACGGAGTAGTAGGACCACATTGAGGGAAAAAAAATCTGAGATTTTCAGAATAAAGTCATAACTTTACGAGAAAAAAAGTCGTAATATTACGAGAATAAAGTCATAAACTTACGTGAAAAAAGTCGTAATATTACGAGAATAAAGTCAGAACTTTACGAGAAAAAAAGAAAATAACATTTAAAATTACTACTTTATAATATTGACTTTATTCTGATAATATTCCGACTTTTTTTCATTAGACCTACAACAATGATAAATTAAAATGAAAATGTAAACAAAAAACAGTTATTCATTTCCATTTTTGTAAATCCACAGGGAGCCACTGGAGAGGAGCTGAAGAGCCGCAGGTTGCTCAGAGACTCCTGGTCTATACTGACTGAACAAATGAATAAATGAGCACAGGTTTGACATACATTAGTTGTTTAAAGTGAAAGATAATGCAGTTTTTGTTTCATAAATTATCTGTCGGAGTAACGTCTTGTGAGAGGGAGGTAAGTTTTGGAAAATATGGGGCCATTTCAATGTGGTATGGCTCTGTATTTACTGTCAATGTATCGGCAGTTTGATTAATTGATTCAATCATTTATTGATTTATTGGTATCAAGAAATGTGTTCTACACAGCAAAACAGTGGACATTAAGGTGGTTACATTTTGTATTTCTAACATCTTCCCTTTCAATCACTCTAAATTAGATTAGTAAATGTGAGGCGTCATTAATAACGTCTCACTAGAGCCCTCATTAAACTAATTTCTCCCTAATTACAGGCTCACCATGAAGTACTCCAAGAATGTAAAGTGGTGCTGATTGTACTTACAGAGCACTATTTGTGTCAAGCTGAGGGAGCAGATGTTGGTTATTGGCTGCATATACTGTAGTAACTGTTCATTTTCGTGTTATAAAAATGTAGCTTTTCAACAGGAACGTCATCAGAGAAACCAGAAAAAAAACACAAGAACCATACAAATATTTATTTATTTATTTATTTAGACATATTGAAGAGAAAACACGTTTGAATTCCTGACGCACACACAAAAAAAGAAAACAACACATCCATAATCCCCCCCAAAAAATATGTTTGTGTCATTAATCTGCTGCTTGTATCAACAGTTCACTGTAAGCAAACACCTGACAGCTGCTCTTCAGCATTTACAAGTCATTTCTGTGCTTTAAATAACAGCAGGATGTCTTATGCAACACAGAATATTAAAATGAGACACAGATGTTCTAAACAACCTGACTACCAATCTCGTGTACCTGCATTAAAGAATCACCTCACCAGACATTACGAGCACCGTTTCTTTACAGTAAATCTCATTTCCCATACATGAAATCCTCTCATACTTTGCATAAAACCCTATATTCATATGCAAATCCTCCTTTTCTCTCTTTTTTGAGGCAGTATGAAAGGCCAGGCAGGCTGCTCCGTTTTCCATTTTAACATATATATATATATAATGGCTGCAGGGGGTGTGTGACACCGCGGAGAGGAACATGCAGCATTACCTGTTTGCAAAAGTCTCCTTAATCAAATTCAGCCTTGGGGATAAACAGGAAACAATATGTAATCTGTGCAGATCAGAGAGCCAGCAGGTAAAAGCAGCGCTGGTAAAAACTCATTACATCCCAACAAACTGCACCAGATCACGGATATTACAGCTGTGCTTCATGCATGTTTTTTTTCTTTTTTAAAATGAGTAAATAATTGATTTGTTTGCAGTATTATTTATTTATCTTTTTGTATAATTAATTTATTCACAAACATATTATACACTTATTTATTTGGACTTATTTTGATGCATTTTTTTTTGCTTATTTACAGTGACGTTAACTTTAAGACACTAAATCAGAGGTTCCCATTAAGAGAAATGAAGGGAAATCAAAAGCACACAGTGGTGTTTGAGGTGTGCATCTGCATGTGTGACTGACGGTGGGTTATATTTAAGAGAAAATGCACAAAATTAGCAAGTTGCCATGTTCTAATCCGTTCCCTGCAGACATGGACTCTAGCCGGAGTGAGTCTGCTGAAAACCAGACGAGATCAACTTCCCACTTCCTTCTGTGAACGCTGTCCGGTAGCTCAGGTGTGAACCAGCGAGGGGTTTTTATTCATCCATCACTCTTTTAGCCTTTGGAGACAGAATGGTTATCTGCAACGCCATTTAAATGCTGCGTTATTATTTGCATGTACCCGATGTTCTCTAGTTTAGAACGTACAGCACAGCACGGTATGTACATAGTAACTCAGCCTACAGATACACCAAACAATCAGAGTCAGATCTCCTGATGACCCCCATATGAGGGAGGAGAATGATGCCTTTTGTGTTCGTCAAGGCCGTAATGAATAGGCCTAAATGAAAGAGAAAGTAATTGAAACCCAAGGTGATTCTTTGTAAATCTAACTGTATGTCTGTACTCGTTTTCAGTCCATACTTGAAGGCCGTTACATACCTAAATACTTGCCTGCGAATGTTATAAGTCTTTATTGTGAAAGGTAAGAATGGAATGAGAGGATCTGGTCTGCTCTGTCTTTGTCAAGGTCGAAAGGAGTAATAAAGTTTGCCTACGGAGCCTCAGCGTTGTTGTTTCATAAATATCGGTGCAACTCAACCCGTTCTGCACAACGTGATCGGTTGATGCCTTTATTCGTGGTGTGAAAGTTCAGAAAAAAAAGAAAATGTTGCTTTTTCGCTGCATAATATTTAAATTCTGCGTTAAAGTATATATTGACGTGCAAATTTATCGCCGGTGTGTAAAGGCGGTAACTGTGGCTACATCCACTACCATGCTTAACCATGATCTATCCCAAACTTTAACCATTATGGTATAGATGCAACACATTCTCACTCCCAACTATATACACCTGTCAATATACACTAGTTAGTGTCCTTTCAAAATAAACTTCCGTTATCGCAGGAAGTTAGGTTTAGGGCAACACAACCACTCAGTTAAGGTTGACGTTAACGTCACTGACCTGCGACTCACGTGACTAACGAGTCACATAACTCACCGGACGGACGAGTACCGACGAGTCACGTGACTAAAGACTGACGTGACAAAAATAAGTCAGCGTTACTTTTAGTTTCACACGGGACACGAACACCGGTCTCCTGATTGATAGTTTTGTGTTTGTTTGATTCATCCACCGCCACCCTTATCGGAGTCTTACGCTATTAATACTACGTCACTGAGAGACCTTCGTCTGGTCAGCTAACATTACTGCCAAGCAGCTGAAATATAGAGTGATATTAACTTTTAGCTGACGCGTGTCGCCTCACTGTGTTGAGCGATGCTCGTTCATGTCTATGTAGAGCGAGCACAAGCGCGAGCAACAGGACGCTGACTTTCGTTGACTAAACGGCCACACTGTTAACAAGCAATATCTGATTCTTACAAAGAGTCCCTTTGAAAAAGCGTTAGCATTGAATGTAACGTTTGAAAAAAAAAATCATCCAATATGTTTTGTTTTCGTCTGGCGATTAGAAAGAAATTTCAGTACAGAAATTTAGTTAACAGCTCTGTTATTACATCATTTGTCCACCTGAGGGCACTGACATTTTTGACAGCATTTTTGTAAATAGGCTTATTGGCTTTCTTGCTGAGTTAGATGACAAAACCTACCTACTAAGGCTCTGAAATATATCACTCATGGACAGATTATTTAGATGAGCAAACATAAATCTAAGCTTTTATCCAGCATCTTTCTAACTGAATTAGAGTTCATATTGTTTCTCACACAGCTGGAGAGTTCTTCCTCTTACTATTGACACACACTACTAACAGGTAATGTTATTGAGTTTGATAGACCTCTGTACCGGTTAATATTGGCCCAACACAAGCACAGCTGTTTACAGTATGGAAAGGAAATAAATAATATAAGTAATGTATTTTTTTATCTCAGTTATATTAATATATATATTGGCCTCACAACTCCAGTATCTCTATACAGCACACAGAAGATGCTTTCAACACCAGCAGCGACATCAAAGCATTTTACTGATCTGAGAGTCATGACCTTTGTAGGTCATGCTGATGTTAGTGGACGGCGCCGTCTCCATCCTGCTGCGGAGCTCCCTGGTGTCGTTCACGGGACACTTGCTGGGCACCCGGCACCAGAAAACCTGCTTATAGGAGTTCCTGAAGTTCTCCGACAGGAAAGCGTAGATGATGGGGTTGACGGAGGAGTTGCTGTAGGCCAAGCAGTGAGCCACCATCCTGAACACGAAGGAGGCCTGGTTCAGCGGGAAAGAGCCAAACTCCACCCACAGGTGGACGATGTGGTGAGGCAACCAAGACAGACAGAAGACCACGACCACCACCAGGACAGTCTGAGCAGTCTGAGGAGATAATGATTGTCATGTTATCAAATGTAACTGTGTAACTGGATGGTCTGTGGAGGAGTCCAGTGTTAATACTCAAATACATGATGACATTCATTCCCAACAAGACTTTTCACACAAGGTCACCTCTCACAAGGCCTTTTAACTGATATTGTCAGTGATGTAGAGCAGAATGTATGAAAGTAGGCTCATGGATGGATTACTGAACCGGCCTAGTGGGCACAGGCTCCAAAATGTCAGGCGCCCACCCCCTCCTGGCCTTCACCTACAAAATGTCACTCAAAGAGATACGTACCAACCAGGAAGAGACTCAAAATGACTACAACGAACCATAAAATGACATCAAATGACACAACACAACTACAAAGAGACACAAAATGACCACAAAGAGAGACATAAAACAGCTACAAAGACATTCAAAACAGCCACAAAGAGACACAAGACAACTACAAAGAGACACGAAACAGCTAGAAAGAGACAGTAAACAACTATAATGCGACATAACACCAACTACAAAGATACACAAAACAACTACAGACACACAATGACCACAAAGAGAGACAAAACAACCACAAAGAGACGCAAAACTAATACAGAGAGATGCAAAACTAATACAGAGAGATGCAAAACAACTACAAAGAGATCCAAAACAGCCGCAAAGAGACACAACACAACTATAAAGAGACATAACAACAGCTACAAAGAGATCCAAAACAGCCGCAAAGAGACACAACACAACTATAAAGAGACACAAAATGACCACAAAGACACACAAATCAACCACAAAGAGACACAAAACAATTACAGATAGAGACAAAACAACCACAAAGAGATGCAAAACTAATACAGAGAGACGCAAAACAACTACAAAGAGACACAAAACAGCTACAAAGAGATGCAAAATGACTATAAAACGGGTCATAACAACCACAGACAAAAAACAACCACAAGAGGACCAAAACAATTACAAAGTGACACAAAAAAACTACAAAGAGATCTGAAACAGCCGCAAAGAGACACAACACAACTACAAAGAGACACAAAATGACCACAAAGAGACACAACATAACTACAAAGAGACACAAAATGACCACAAAGAGACACAAATCAACTACAAAGAGACGAAGCGACTACAATAAGATGCAAAATTACTATAAAAAGGGGCAAAACTACTACAGACAAAAAATAACTACAAAGTGACCAAAACAACTTCAAAGAGACACAAAACTTGCTCCAATGTAGGAGAGGTGTTGGGGCCTTTAGCATGTCTGTGCCGAGCGGCCCGTTGTCTCATACTGCGCCCTTGAGTCGATTTCTTTCATAATAGATTCATCTGACAATTACTTTCTTGATGAGTCGTTTAGCCTTTGAAATGTCAAAAAGTAGAAAAAAACGCCCATCCCATTTTTTCAGAATCCAAAGTAGCATCTTCAAATGTCAATCTTATCATTTACGAGAAAGAAAAGAAGCAAATCCTCACATTAGACAAGCTGGAACCATCAGATTTCTGACATTATTGCTTGAAAAATGACTAATATTGCAGACTCAATTCATCGTCTACAGCTCTGTATGCAAGTCTACAGTGTGCAGACATTTGTGTCAGAGAGCATTGCGCACACTTTCCTTTCTAAGCACCACTTATAGCACATTTACCTGGTCCATCATTAAACCATTAGCAGGGAAGCATGCCCACATTACTCCCACATTTTCACTTATGCATAATTATCATTATAACATGATGAACACATATAGAGAGACAGAAAGAAGCTCCCACCAACCTTCTTTTTGGACAGCTCTGACTTTTTGGAGACATTCTTCAGCTTTTTGTGCAGATGGTTTAAAACCTGAAATAATAAACGTATGATTAAAGATAAAGGCTGTTGTCTTAAATTAGCTTTTTTTCTTCTTAAAGAAAACCTTAAATATTTCCTGTAGCATAATTAATCAATTATTTATTTTAACACTTTTGCATATTAAAGGTCCCATATTATAAAAAAGTGAGATTTTCATGTTTTTTTTTTTTTTTATTATAAAGCAGGCTTAAGTCCTATATAAATACTGTGATAGTGTTGAAACGCTCAATCCACAGGGAGATACACACAGCCCGTATTCAGAAACTCTGCATTTGAAACAAGCTGTCAGGATTTCTGTCCATTTGTGATGTCACAAATACACAGTATTTAGACCCACAGATTTAAATGTAAACATTCTAATTGTGTCCCAGTTTATTCCTGGTTTCAGTGTATGTGAATGTCATCAGCTGACAGGAAGTACACATGGACCCAAGCTGTTGCCTAGCAACGGAATTCTGTTGCAATTTCATCGCAATTCCGTCGAAATGCGCTAAAACGGAGCGTTTCAGACAGAGGGTAAATACAGGCATTTATCAGGCCGACATTATGAGGAAAATAAAAATTTTTAATGTTACAGCATGTAAACATGTTCTAGTAGAAACACAGAATACAAGTATGAACCTGAAAATTAGTATAATATGGGACCTTTAAGGATACATTACAGAGCTGCTTGGACAGAAAATGCTTCGTTTGTCAATTCCAAACCTGCTGAAAGTCAACATTTATACATTAAAAATTACTTTAATTGCGATTAAAGTCACAACTTTGCATCATGTTTAACTTTGCAGACGTGCTTATTTATTCCAATCGGTTATTAACACTGTAGATTTTGCTTTTTGTGCAGATGGTTTAAAACCTGAAATAATAAAAGTATGATGAAAGATAAAGGCTGTTTTCTTAAATTATTTTTTTCTTCTTAAAGAAAACCTTAAATATTCGCTGTAGCATAATTAATCAATTAGTTATTTTAACACTTTTTTTTGCATATTAAGGATACATTCCAGACCTGCTTGGATAGAAAATGCTTCATTTGTCAATTCCGAACCTGCTGAAAGTCAACATTTTTACATTAAAAATTACTTCTATGGCAAGGCAAGTTTATTTATATAGCACATTTCATACACAAAGGCAATTCAAAGTGCTTTACATATATAAAAAGCAAGATACAAGAGCACAAAGTGCATAAGATAAAAACGAATAAAAGAATATAAAAGTATTTCAGTTTAAAGGATAATAAAAACAATCAAAAGACCAATTAATAGATCACTTAAGAAAAGCGTCTGAGAACAGTGGCGATTAAAGTCACCACTTTGCATCATGTTTAGCTTTGCATGCATGCATATTTATTCCTTAACTATGAAAATCGGTCATTAACTCTGCAGCTTTACGCACATTCATTCTCTCTGATTCATGCAGCACTCACCTTTGCATAGCAGACAGAGATGAGAGTGAGAGGCAGCAGGTATCCCAAAACAAAAGTGCACATCACGTAGACTTTCCTCTGATGATCCGGCCAGACCTCCCAGCAGAAGGTGTTGTTGTCCTCCCTCTCCACGATGCTCTGGTAGTGAGCAACAGGAGCAGCCATCACCAGAGACAGGATCCAGATCAGCACCACTCCGAGCATGGCATGTCTCCAAACCCGGATCGATGAGGACTTCCTGGCGTGCACGATGGCCACGTACCGGTCCACTGACATGGCAGACAGGGTGAAGATGCTCACCAGCATGGACACGGTGAAGAAGTAGTGGATGAACTTGCAGATGAAAGCTCCTAGCACCCAGGTGGGCAGCATGTAGATGGTGGACTGGAAGGGGACGCAGAAGAGCAGGTAGGACAGATCAGCCAGGCTCAGGTTGAGGATGAAGATGTTGGTGGTGCTCCTCGGTTGTCCTGGTTTACTGCGAGCCAGAACAGTGATCACCATGGTGTTACCGAGCACACCCAGGAGGAAGATGAGTCCAAATATCAGAAGAGATATAAAGTTATCTACTCCCATCCCCAGCTCAGGTGCAGCAGGCAGCCTCACAGTGTTGCTGTTGAAAGGCTGACTTTGGTTCTCCATCTGCAGCTCCATCTTTCTGCAACACTACTGAAGAAAAGTTACATGTTGATATAAGAGATGCATATCCTCCACGTGAAGCTTTTGTCTTTGAATAAAGGTTGGATGGAGCTGCTGCTGCCTCCCTGCCTTCCTATGCAACGTCACCATGCAGAGCACCAATACCTTTCCACTGTTTCCAGAGAGCTGCAGGCAGACAGAGAAATGGGAATAAACAGAAATCCTCTTATACACTGTTTAAACCATTAACAAGCCAGTTCATCAAGCATTCAGTCTGACTTTATAATAATAAAAAACAAGTAAATAAACACATGTTTTCATTCAGGAATGTGTTAATGTAACATATATTCATATATGATGAATATTTAAACATGTGTAGGGAGATAGTCCACCCCTATCTCCATCCCCTAGTAATGCCTATCCATTTGTCTGTGCTCCTTGTTTTAAAGGTACAGACTTATTTAGAGAAAATTCCTTAAAAAAAAACTTGAAATACATTTCATTCATTATTTTACATTAAGAAAAAAAATGTGGCATTGTATAATCTATTACTGTATGATGAACTTTTTTCTGCAGTGTAATGAATCTGTCTGTCAACGTTAAACAGACGTTACTTTTCCCAAAAAGTCCGCTTCAGTCTATAATATAATAAACCTTTTAAAGGTGCAGTGTGTAGGATTTGGCGGCATCTAGTGGTGAGGTTGCAGATTGCAACCAGCTGAAACTTCTCCCAGACCGAGGAGGAAAATGAGTCACTATGACGTCACCTATTGGTTTGTGGACCAACGTTTTGAAGCATCGAATTCGTCATTTCGGCCGTCGCCATCTTGGTTTTTTGCAACCAGAGGAGACGGACACTTCTGGCTATTGGAAGGAATGCAAGTTTAAGGCACTTCAGCATTGGCTGCGGCCTGCTTGCACAGCAATGTCACATATTACACAAAAATATTACACAAAAATCCATCTCGTCAGGCTTCAAGTGATGCGTTTGTGTCCAGTAAGCCAGACCATGGGCCAAGCAGCATCCTGCGAGGAGCTAATGGCAGCTACCGGCGTGGTTTAGATGTGACGACACAGAGGTGACTCTTCGTTCAAAACAACAATGGCGGCTCCAAAAGAGGTTAGTGTAGATGCTGCAATAGCTTCAGTTCTATCAGAACTGATGCTGGAGAGTATTTCTTCATTTAAAGTAGAACAAAGATCGGCACTGAAGGCTTTTCTCAATGGAAAAGATGTTTTCACTCTTCTCCCGACTGGCTTCGGCAAGAGTTTGATTGACAGACGGTTCATCCAATCACCTGCCAAGTATATTTTGAAAGTGCCCGCCCTTTTCCAAAATAGTTTCCAATGACGTCTTCTCAGATGGTTCTGTGTAACAAACCATCTGGCGCGTCAGGTTACCATGCCAACTAGCATGTCTTTCTCTCCGAGGTCATCTCAAATTTATGGAAGTGCAAACTTAAATTAGTGGACTTGCCCTTTAATTTTCCTGAAATATCTCAGAATTTTCCTGCGAGGAACATTTTGATTTAATCCTTCTAAAATGTTCTCGAGGGGTCAAATACTAAACATATAAGTGACACAGACTCAGATAGGAAACACTTCATCATTTTCCTCATTTCCGTCGATCGAACCTCAGCCTTCGGCCCGTGTTATTGATCTGCTCCGACCAGGTCTGGGAACAGTTGTATCATCATTATGCAAGCATGTGAGTCTCAGGCGGACCAATGCTGACAGATGTGCTCGGGGGATAACCATCTGGAAATGACGACAGAGATGATGCACATGCTATGTAACCTGAGAGCCGAGGCTGATGTTATCTCGGGGTCCACTTGTCCTCAGATGATTGTACACATTTGAGGATGTTATTGTTTTTTTATGAGTCTAGTTAATTAGCTAGTGTTGATCAGGTAAATTCAACACAGACGGCGTACACTTAAGGATTACGAGGATGAGGATGGTGATGGTTTTGGACTTTCTGAGAATGAATAACAGTCATTATATCACAGGCTTATTATATACTTTGGGGACCATGGCAGTTGTTTTGTAATTGGTTCATGTCCTGAAGCAGCCCGAAGTTTCCATGGCGACTCTTTACTCCATCGACCGAGATGTTATCCATCTCTCTGCTGGGGAGAAGAAAGGCACACTGAAGCCTTGAGGCAGCATCCAATTTTCCAAGAAGTATATCAATTATCCCTGAAGAATCGTGACGATGTCATATCTGTTTTAAGACATTGCCCTGTTACATTCTTGACGCTGTCCGTGGAATATTTCAGCACCACGGACAGCTCGTCCGTCATGCTTATATCACTAAATCAGTGTCAGCTCATCTGTCCATTTCAGAATCAGATCCCTTATATCTGTAGATTTGTGCACTGAAAGAAGGAGCTCTTATAGAGGGGAAAAAAGGTCTTGGTCTTATATGTTATTTCTGGTGCATTGTGGGTATAGAGTACCAGGTGTCATCCATCTGTTTTTATTTTTTCGACCTTTGTGAAGACCCTGCAAGGTCCAAACTGATATTTCTGACTAAATAAAGCCTTTTAATATAAAGTTTAAGACTGTCTAAAGAATGATTTATTTATTGTGTTCAATCTTTTAAAAGCCTTTAAAGGAGCGGTTCTCAAACTTTTTGTCATTCCCCCCTTTGGAAGAAGAAATATTTTCGTTTTACACAAATTAACTTTCCTAAAACAATAATAATCTGTTGATTTTCTTCAGATGGCATTAATTATATAATTAATGATGTTTTGAGAAGAAATAAGTTAACATTGTCCTATGATGGTTGTTTCTTGTTTACTCAGTCGGTAGTCCTACAGTAGGATGTTGAATTGGTTGGTAGGTTTATAATTAAACTTTATCAAACCACTTATTTTATTGACGTGACTGGGATGTAGTTTCTAAATGTCTTCTTAATTCTTTTTCTTTATGTCCTTGTTAAATATCGCTCCATTCTGGAAATGGAAATGCACATTTTTTTCTTGGTCCCTCACCCCAAACACATTCGTGCACACACAGCCACTCCACACAATTGCAAAGCAGACAATTGCAGTGCTGCCATGAAGACGCTCACCGTGCAACTCCCATCCTGCTAACCAGCCTTAGATCAGCACCACGGACATGAGGAGCCGAAGCGCCACATTTATCAACGCTAATTCAACAGCGTGCCCTGGACTCTGCAGCCAAATGTTCTCACAAACACAGATTTCAGTAGGTGCACATTTTCCAACATATGAGACGTCACAATTAAAGTGCTAAACTCCACTTCATAATAACAAAAAGAAACCAGTACTCACCCATTAGAAGTTCATCCTACAAGTGTTGTCCTTTTTTATTGGAATGTCCCGACTGTTTCTATGTATTCCTGTCACTCGCCTTGAAATCACCTCAATGGACCGGGAGCAGCTGATTGGCGAAGTTGAAATGAGGAGGTATCTATACGATACCTCCTCATTTCATGACAAAAAGCTGAATAAGGTGGCAGCTGGCTGGATGGAGCTCTCCAGAGAGCTCAGAGAGCTGAAAGGTTCCTACTACCGACATTTCCAGTAAATATCACAATATTAAACGTGTGTTTTCTGTTTAAACAGAACAAACGAAGGAATATAAGTGGTTACGTCTCCAGTCTGATCTCGAGCGCACAGCTGATACAGTAAGTATGTGGTTTGTTTACGAGACGTAACATAAGTGCATACGATGGATTCAGAGTGGACACGGCGTAGGAAGGGGATTTCTTGGCCCCTGACAGCTTCTGGGTTGCACCGTTGCTATTTACGCCACTGGCAGAGTGGCATGATTTGACGCTATATAAAAATAAATTGAATTGATTCATGATATCATACCACAGAGTGACTGCATCATCTCCCTCCCTCCTCTGTGATCTATTATTTACCGCCCTTCTTTAGAGGATAAGCTGCTTTGGGCGCTGAAGCTGTTGGTTATAGCCCTCTAGCTCAGACCTGTTGTTACCATGACACTGAGCCATGAGCGGAGACCACAGCAACAGCACGTCCATTTACCTCAATAATCTGCTAAATAACGGCGAGCCTCAGATAGCCATTTGGGTGATTTACCGTTGACGGACCACAGTGTCCGTTCTGTTTTGTTTTTGGTCAGGTGTATTGATGGTACCTCTTCAGATAATGATGGTTGTTTATGAGTGTGGGAGATGCAGAGGATGATGAAAGTCTGTTACTCCTAGTCTCTTGACCTCTGACCTCCAGATATGTGAATGTAAATGGGTTCTATGGGTACCCACGAGTCCAAAGACATGACCACTTTATGATAATCACATGCAGTTTGGGGCAAGTCATAGTCAAGTCAGCACACTGACACACTGACAGCTGTTGTTGCCTGTTGGGCTGCAGTTTGCCAGTCATGTGATTAATCTCGATTACATTTCGTATTTTGAGCTTTAACAATGAAAAAGTCTTACAGATTCAAAAACGCAGGCAGGAACAGCTGGCAAATACAGGCAACCTCCTTACAGCAACCAAACACGAACCAACAAAGGAGCTGAGGTGGAATAAATAGTGACTGAGGTGAGCAGGAGGTGAGGTGAGTGCAGGTGATGCTGATTAGGGCGGGGCAGACAATCAAAAAGGCGTGAATTCACACAAAGACAGGATGTAAAACCAAACATTTGACACCATTAAGTCAAATCAACACCTCTCCAACTCAGTGTTAGTGTGTTGATTGCAGGCTTTTGAAGAATATTAAATCATCAGCTGCACATGGTAGTTCCTCACACCAGCAGCAGAGGGAGCGAGGGAGGTTTGCCTCTCTGCAGTACGATTCGTCTTCCTCAAGGGACACTGTGTCAAGAGCAAAGACAAACCGGTCTGTTATCAGATGCTCTCTGGAGCCGGAGGACATCTCTGTTTTTATTTGCTGCAGATAAATGCATTGAACATGTGTGCTCAGTGTCATAATCAATTCTGTTGATTCTGCCACAAAGATAAAGCTGGAGAACTGAGCTGCCATGTTAGTTAGTCCACTTCTGTGACGCATCTTGCTGTATTCAGTGACCTTGGTTGCTTTCCAACACGTTGCAGTCAGACTCTGGACCAGACTGAACACACCCAACAACCACGATGAACCATGAGCACGCTGTCTGCCTCCAATACTGAGAGATTTACTGTCTTCATATATGAAAAATTTACTGTAACATCCCTCTGATCCACGATGCTCCCCTGCAGCGTCTGCTGTCTGTGGGTGCACCAGGTGCATAACGGGGCCATTTTTTTACACCCAGCGGAGATTTGTGAGAACACATCTGTGAAACTAATGAATATCAAGCAGCAAGTGTTAATAGCGTGATAATCAAAGGGACGCTTTGAATTTCTGTGCAAACATCTCATTTGCACATTATTTAACAGGTGTGAGGCGGAAGAATGAGCAGAGAAAGATAAAGAAGGACGGATCACTGTAAAGTAAGAAAGTAAATATTTGATTTGTCGATTACATAAATGTTCATATGAATAGTTTCCTGCACCGGAGACTCTAAATGCCATAAGATTGTCTTTTAAGAATTAGGGTCAATTAAAAAGGTTAATTCTTTAGTTTACTAGCATGCAGGCGTAGCCGGACCTGCTAAACAAAGCACAGAGAAGATTACAACACACACACACGGACAGCGACTTCATTCTCTGCCAACCTGTTCTCACTCCCAACTCATCAAATACCGCCGTTTGGTATATGTGCCCCTCGTCATCGGATACGGACGCCCTTTAGCGACTGTAAGCGACGCAGATGGAGAGATCTCACTGCATCCTTATCAGGTGATGAAGAGGAGTAAGTAAGTACATAAGTGGTTAACATTAGTAACATGATTTGAGCTGTTGTGGAGTTTTGACTCCTCATAGTTAACGTAACGTTATCGTCGGTTGCTGACTGGTTAGCGAGCGTTAACTGTAACGTTCCCGTTAACATCGAACAGTCCTGTGCTGTGTGTTTATGTGCGTGACGGATCGGATCGGGCACTGACAGTATGTGTGCATGTGTTTATGTTGTCAAGGAGGTTTAATAATAACGGTGCGCTACACGAAACGCGTATTTTCATCACCGTATTCTAATGTAACGGGTATTTTTCTCTTTCAACTCTCGTCCCAAATTCGTCCCAAAATCAATTTCCATCCTCCCCGATCATATTTTCTTTCGACCCCGGCACAACGGGACGTTGTGTTGCTGAAACCTAAACTTCCTGTGAAGACGGAAGTTTATTTTGAAAAGACACTATGCATGTAACGAGCATGTATTGACACGCCGTCCCTGACACGTCCTAAAGTAACGTGAGAGGGGTACCCCGTGCGTCTGTCTCCGAGTGAGAGTGTGTTGTCATGTTGTCTTTGCAAATCCTTGTTGGCTGCTATATTATATTAATGCTCTGAATTTTGAATTTAGCACCTTTATGTAAACGTGTCACGGACAAATATTAACGTGACAGAAAACTAGAAGTATATTATGACCATCTGTGTCAAAATTACATATTAGAGAGAGAATCATGATCATTTTCAGATGCCTGCCAAAAGATGATGGACTGTGATGCCCATATTACCCCCAAAATGTCTGAAATAACACCCATTTACAGTGTGTCGTGCTTCTCTGTCCCATATCTGATGGTGGAGTGAACCTCTAAAGGTGAATGCAAAGACATAGAAATGGAGGGAAAAAGCAAAATGATTAAAGATCATCAGTTTGTAACTTTTCTTCTTTTCTGACATTTAAAAATCAGAAAAAGTTTGCAACAATCCTTTTTATTTACGGCTTAAAAAATATCCTGTGGCTCTCCGTTTGAAACAAGAGAGCATGATATTGTTGAGATGCTAAACAAATGATAGCATTATGCTTGAGTGCCACGCAGCAACTCCTGCCAAATGTTGATGGAATCGTTGGCTTTCGACCACCAAGACATTTGCATCGAGTTGTTTACCAGCCAAAAGGATTGCTGTGAGGACGCACTGTGGGAAAAGACACCATTCACATCTTCACGGCTGATCCAATTAGTTCAAACAATGGGATTTATCAGAGACAATGGAGACACTAAATGTGTCACAAAATCAGCGAGTTTTGTCAGCTTTAAAAAGGCACCGGTTCTTTATTTGTCGAATACAAAATGTGAAGTTAGACAATTAGATGTTGGAGGAAGTGCAGAGACTTTTCTTTGCCCGAGCGTCCACCGAATGGTGACATCAGCTGCTGAGTGTCATAGCTATGTGGTCATCTATAGGCTGCGGGGACTGGTGGGATACGAAGAGGTCATTCAGGGTGACAAATACACACAACAACGACACAAAGGCTTTTCACTCTCAAAGCCAATTGGGACACGATTTGAGACAGAATCAAGTATTCCTCCTTTTACTTTGAGTCACTGTCACCAAGACATTCGACACTTCAACAAACAACTTACGTAAGACTTTAAGGTTCTAAAGCTTTCATGAGACAAATGTGCGTCTTCGGTGAAAAAAACAGCCCTCTCTTGTTGTGTGACGGAAGCTTTCAGGGTCACACTGATTCATTCTGACTGAAGAAGTCAGAAGTTTGATGCATTTCAACACTTTGACAAATGATTTCACTGCTTTTGATAGCTGCTCCTCTCCGAGTACAACTGCTCTGATCTAAGTGGATGTGGATCGAACCTGCAACCACAGATACAGACAGACAGACAGACAGACAGACAGACAGACAGAGGTCAATGCCTAACCCTAAACAATCGAGATCGATGCCTAACCTTAAAGGGACTGCTAGTAACTTCTTACACGTATAAATCAGTCCGGGTCGGTGTCCCATGGGCGCTCGCGTGTTGCTACGCTGTTCAGACTCAGACTCCAATAGAAACTATACGGAAGCACCAAAACCACAAAGTTCTATCTAGTGAAGCCTGTCTGTAAAACAGTGTTGGCCGCGAGGACGCGGAGGAGACTGTAGCTTTGGTCTCCAGGGCCGGAGTCTCTGCTCCTCTGCTCCTCTGCCTGCTTGCCTTCACTCAGCTTGCTCCACCTCACGTGTATGCGCGCACACTACACACTGCAGAAGAGTTAGTTTAGCTCTGAGAATATCTAGTGAATGTACAGTGGACGTTTGTGCAGAAATAAATGCTGCAGCTCCTCCAGACCAACAGAGGTTTCCCGTGTCTTGTGAAGTGACGGGGCTCCGCAGAGAGAAACGTTATTGTCTCCGACCAAAACTCCGATGTCTCCCCTGTTCCCTCCGACCGCGGTCGGGAGGCTGAGGCAGGAAAAGCCAACACTAGGATCAGCAGTGATTCATGGAGAGACCTTCGTCAGGTCAGCTAACATTACTGCCAAGCAGCTGAAATATAGAGTGATATTGTGGTTTTAGCTGACGTGTGTCGCCTCACTGTCTTGAGCGATGCTCGTTCATGTCTATGTAGAGCGAGCACAAGCACGAGCAACAGGACGCTGACTTTTGTTGACTTAACGGCCACAGGTGTCGCTGTGAACAAGCAATTTCTGATTCTTACAAACAGTCCCTTTAAGTGAAATGGGAATGTCATTAGGTTACAAACCAAAGCATTGATAAAAATTACAATTCTGACCTGATGATACAGCAAAGAGTTAACGGATCATCAAAGTTATTACAATTCACTCTGAAGGAGGAAATGAATGTGTGCACCAAATTTCATGGCAATCCATCCAATAGCTTTCGACACATTTCACTGACAAACCACGAAAAGTCAGAGGATCACCAAAAGCCTTTGGATTCATCATCTGGGCACCATGAATGTCTGTACCAAGTTTTACACTATTCTATCTAGTAGATGTTGAGATATTTACAGGAGTGAAAACTGACGTGCACATGGCTCTAGAGAAATCTGTAAAGTCAGTAAGATCCATCCTCTGGGCACCGTGAATATATGTACAGAACATCATGGCGATCCATCCAATAGTTGATGAGATATTTCAAGTTGGACCAAAGTGGTGACCAATCTATATTTCTCTCCCTATAGAGCCGCTAGTAGCTTAAATTAAACATTACATTTTGTTTGTTTTTCAGCTGATAATATTATTTCAGGAGGAGTCAAGATGGCGTCGAACAATAAAACTTGAACACTGTTAACATGGGATTTGCGTAAAAGTAACAATTTATATAAAAGGACAACAAAAGCTGTGACTACTTCTAACTCGCGTGACCTTCGACGCTCTCTGTAGATGAAAATGTGACAGTATAAAACTCATTCTGGGAACCTCCCTCGAGCTGCATCTGTACTCTCACAGAGAGTTCAGAAGTCATTAAAACAAGTTTAAAGTAATTACTGGAAGAGCCCAAACTGTCGGTTCAGTTTCTACATGTGATGGAACAGAGGAAGGCTTTCTCTTTCCCTCTCTCTCCAGTAGCAGATAGATATTCAGCTGCCTCTCCGAGTGGGCGTCTTTGGTCTAGATCGACATTCCTGCCGGGGTTCAAGGATATCTCCCGTGTTTGTGTCCCACAGCTCTCTCGCAATGGCCGCTATTGTTTCCCCTGCGCTCGGCCGCGACCCTCCAGCCCCAGGAACAAATCCAAGACTCTTCTGGACACGAGGGCTCAAGCAGTGGGGTCGGCCCACTCGCCGCATTCCTGCACCCTACCTCTGCCGGGCCCGTGGGCGCTGCGCCGAGGCTCCACCCGGCAGGACGAACAGACGGAGCACTGTGTGCGAGGCAGAGTGGACAAACATGTCTCCCTCTGAGTCCATCTCCATTTTACTGTGTTTATACAGGAAACTATGCAGCTATGTTGCCTCCTTACACTTCAGTGACATGGGCGCTCATGTTTAGATGAAAGTTTCACCCACTTTCATATTCAGCATTCCTTCAGGCTTCAAGTTTCTCCACTTTTACAAGGATTGAGATTTTCTCTGAATCATCGTCAAATCAATAATTATTGCTCTAATTGAGGCACATCTGGCTGCCAAAAGATGAATAATGTTGTATTAGTGTCTGTATTATAAGGACTAACTGTAGTTAACCATAGTGCCCAGTGGATCTGATTCAAATAATTCACCAAAATAACAAGTTGTTTTGCTTTAAATACAGTTAATGTGTAACTTAGATTTCTTCCAGCAATTCTGCAAAGCATGCCATGAAAACTCAGAGTATTTATTTACTCCAAATGTATATCTATATACAGATTTGAAAATGTTGTAATCTTTAGGTTTAGGCAATACAACTAGAACTTCTTAAGGTTTAGGCAAAAAAAAAAACAGTTCAGTTTAGGGAAAATCACTGTGTTTTTGGTTAAAATAACTCCGAACACAAAGACAACTACACATTGTTGGTTTCACACAGGATGCTAACTCCGGTTCTCCTTTCACGCTGTCTACACTACAGCACCTGACTTCCACCTCTTCTCCTGTCATAATTACTACGGTCGCTAGAGGTCACTGTCATGTTCTTTTATACCTTCTTTCAGTGATCTACCATGTGAACAGATGATAAAACCTACTAGTGGGTGTAGTAGGCCCCTACTGACCCACATCTATGGGGCTTCTAGCGACTGATAACCCCTATTTAACAGCCTGACAGCAGTCTAATCGGCTGGTTATATAGAAATGATGCCACATCTATTCATTGAAATTAGCATTTTGGGAAAATATAATTGTTATTTTAGTTCAATACACTGTTTTGTTGACACTCAAATATCTAAAATCTTTGATTTTCTCTAGTTATCATTATTTAGCTTATTTGTGCTTCATCATAAAAGCAGCAGGATAACAGGATAAAAACCTATTTCTGCAGACTGCTTTCATTTGTCATATGTTCTGTGACATGATCCATCTGTTGCAGCACGGTTTTGTTTTTGATCTCTAAAAGTTACTTTCTGACTCAAAATAACAAGCAGCCGTAACAACAAGTCATCTGTTCTAAAATATTAATATTCTGATGCTGCATGGGTGTTTTATAACACAACTAACCCCAAAACAGATCCGGCTTTGTTCGCTGGCCGCTGCAGCCGCTGCGGGTGAAACAACACATCCAGGACTGCCTGCAGAGTTGAGACGACGTACGATGGCAAAATAAATCTAAAGTTACTGTCGAGTGAGTTGAGATCCCTCGACTGCAAAACCCTATTTTCAAGGTGAACACAGAACACTCTGCTTTGGATTTCCAACAAGGAACTAAGACACTTTCCCCCTCGACACTGGGAGGCCAGACATTCAAGGATATTTGAAATCATGCCTGGAAGACTGACAATGACAGAAACCTGCGTCACCTTGAAGAGAGCAATTTACAAAACAATCTTCACTCAAGGTCCTCTTACTCACTCGTTCTGGACTTTTAAACACATGAAGGTTGCTCACCAAATGTTCAAATTTTCCATTATTCTGAGCAATCTTCACTCATTTTTTGCCTATTTCAGGTTTTGGATTAAATCATGTTGACCTTTAACCTTAAGAGACCCACATTTCTGTGTCTTTTTTAGGGGGGACAGGGGGTGTTTAGGGGGAGATAGCAGGTCAACAGTAGATGTCACATAGAAGGGGTGTACATCATCTGAAAGTTGGGAACCTTAAGATTAATTGAGATGCAGCTCAGCACTGTGTGTTAAGTTGTTCTAGTTATAGATCATAAATAAACACTGTGTTTTGGTTCGGCGTCTATTCAGATTTTGAAAGTTTAGAGTGTATAAGGGCTTGGAACGATATTATGGAAGTACATGATGGCCATTTGACCACTCGAGAATTGATAAAAATGATTAATCCCTCCAAAATACCACATTAAGACACCAAGACCTCGAGGAACACCATTGAAAAAGCCATGCTGTGATTTGGTCAACAACTTTTGACATTTGGAGATTTCTGCAAGAATTGCATTTTCTGCCGATGAATGGCGAGCACTTCTGTTGTGTAAACTGCTCAGAAACCCCCTTATAGTCAATCTAGCTAGGAAAGCCATCCATCCACTGAATGCTCTAGGTCTCTAGTTTGTGGCTGTAAAGTTTCATGAGGCTGTGATTATCCTAGAGGTCACCACAGGTCATTTTATACAGTGAGGTCAAAAAATGGTCTCACTACAATGAAATGGCTCCTATGGGGAATAACATCATCACACATGAATACAGTTGGGCTCATTGGATCCACAAGACTCTCAGCTTTACAGTGAGACCCAATTTATGTAATTCCAAGACTGTTTATGGACCCCAGTATGCAGAGATAAACATAAGGAAGAGGGATCTTACATTTTTTTCCCTGTTAAAAGGGATTTTTGGGGAAGGAGATTTGTCCACTCCCATGTTGATAAGAGTATTAAATACTTGACAAATCTCCCCTTAAGGTACATTTTGAACAGATAAAAAATGTGCGATTAATTTACGATTAATCACAATTCAATATTTTGATCCATTGATAGCCCTAGCTTCAATAAAAACGCAAACATTCAGAAAAATCCAAACATGCAAAGTCACCATGAGTTTATTTTATTACCGTGCGGACACAGATACTTGGCTCGCGTTCACAGGTTTTCACACAACAAGCTTTTTCTTGTCTTCTGGTCCTCTCCATATGTTAATCTGGGTGACTGTACATCCAATTTAAACACCATCCATTGAGAGGATATATGAGGCCCATTCAACAATGGGCCTCACAGTGCTGCGGGCCGCTTTGCATCAGGGTGTGAGTGCAGACTCAGAGATAACCCTTGTTGTCCCTGCGGCCCGGGGTGAAGCAGATGGGGAGAGGAACAATGGCCGGGCCCATGCGGAGGGCGGCAGTGACTGACACAGCCACTGAAGCTCCGAAGAATGCCTGGAGCCGAGCCAGATCAGAGCCGCGGACCTCAGCGCCGCCGCTGCCGCGGGGGGGGGGGGGGGGGGG
>CAKAOH010005704.1:1832-18564 GCA_916701665.1 Sebastiscus tertius | reverse complement strand
TTACTGACCGGGTGCCGGTGTCTCCCTGCTCTCTCCGGCTGCAGAGCCCCGCTGCATCAGCCTGCGCTGAGGCAGGAAAAGCCAACACTAAGATCAGATCTAAATCATGTTCATGGAGAGACCTTGGTCTGGTCAGCTAACATTACTGCCAAGCAGCTGAAATATAGAGTGATATTGTGCTTTTAGCTGACGTGTGTCGCCTCACTGTTTTGAGCGATGCTCGTTCATGTCCATTTAGAGCGAGCAAGTGCGAGCCCGACGCTGACTTTCGTTGATTTCACGGCCACAGGTGTCGCTGTTAAGAAGCAATTCGGAAAGTTACAAATAGTCCCTTTAAATAGATTCAAATGTATCATAATATTTGTTTTTTATGCAAAATCCTTCACGACTCCTTTAAAATTCACCAACATTTCCACAACTAGTTGGAATCCTGCACCAGTTTCATCTAGCAGACACTTCAGACGATGTCACATGAGAGGTTGCGGAAATTACAACAATCGAGGTGACATGATTGAGGTTTATGTTCACAGAGTATATGATGATATATGATATGACAGCGATGCTTTTGGATGATTTGAGAGGGAACTCCTTATAATGATTCCTACTAAAGTGTTTCTCTAAAAAGAGAAACAAACTTCTTCACACGTCGTGCTGTAACAGCGTGAAAACTTTCACTAAATGCTATAAAAAATAAATAAAATTTCAATAAATGATTAACTGAGACCGGGGAGGATTGTACCGGGGGATTTCAACCTTTAACGTCACTCCGTCTCCGCAGCCCCGCAGGCTGAACCGTGCGGTGTGTTCGACTTCCTTTAGTGCCAGGCAGCCACTAAATGAGCTCAGAGCGGGACAAATCACTCGTTAGATAAGATAAGCACAAACCATAACTCATGTTTTATTCAACCTCCTGGAAATGTGTTAATGTGTCTTTCTGGCTGGAATACAAGAATACTAAGAAAATGTCTCAAGCATACATTTTAAAGCATTTTAAATGAGCTCTTTCAAAGTGACGCAGCATACAGGGCATGTGTCATGAAACATCGAGAGTAACGGGAACAAAGAAAATAATGGAGCAACCTCAACTGCCTTTGGTTGTAAATATCAGTTATGTTCCTCCTTTTGCTGTTTTTGTTTTTTAGTCACACCCTCAGATTACTATTTTATGCTCACAAACCCATCTAGAAACAGAACATAGATAAATGACAAACCCTATATTGGCTATATTGAAATTCAAAATGAGCGATCACAGATAAAGTGAAAGTGAAACTTAAAAAGCAACACGTTCTTACATGTAAAACTGAGTGAAACGTCACATTTTGAACACAAACACAAAGGCTTCTTTAGGTTTAGGCAATAAAGCTACAACTTCTTTAGGTTTAGGAAAAAGAAACAGTTAGGTTTAGGCAACAAAACAACAACTTCTCTAGGTTTAGACAACAAAACTACAACTTCTTTAGGTTTAGGCAACAAAACTACAACTTCTTTATGTTTAGGCAAAAAAAACATTAGGTTTAGGCAATAAAATTACAACTTCTTTAGGTATAGGCAATAAAACTACAACTTCTCTAGGTTTAGGCAACAACACTACAACTTCTTTAGGTTTAGGCAATAAAATTACAACTTCTTTAGGTTTAGGCAACAAAAACTACAACTTATTTAGGTTGAGGCAACAAAACTACAACTCCTTTAGGTTTAGGCAACAAAACTACAACTTCTTTAGGTTTAGGCAACAAAACTACAACTTCTATAGGTTTAGGAAATAACACTACAACTTTTTTATGTTTAGGCAAAAACAGAGTTAGGTTTAGGCAGTAAAACTACAACTTCTTTAGGTTTAGGCAACAAAAACTACAACTTCTTTAGGTTTAGGCAGTAAAACTACAACTTCTTTAAGTTTAGACACTAAAAACCTTTGTTTAGTTTAGGGAGAACCTTGTGTTTTGTGTCCCATCCATCATCCCCGACCACCACACCTTACAGAGTTTCACACTGTCTCTACTTCTGCTCTTGTCATAATTACTACGGTCGCTAGAGGTCGCTGTCGTGTTCTTTTATACCTTCTTTAGGTGATCTACCATGTGAATAGATGATAAAACCTACTAGTGGATGTAGTAGGCCCCTATTGACCCACATCTATGGGGCTTATAGCGACTGATGACGCCTATTTAATAGCCTGACAACAGGAATAGTGTGGAGAGGAGGTCAAAACATAAAGAAAAACTGTTCATTTGGAGATGTTACAGATAAATAGTGTGTAAGTATGAGGGGAAAGTACATGACAGCATTATTAGTGCATTTAAAGTGACTGCAGCAGAATTTAGAGACAAAAATAAAATGAATGCAGCAAAAATGTTCTGAAAATATTGAATTGGTGAAGTGGTGAATTACAAATGACAGGGACGGCAAGAGATGGGACTAAACCCAGGGAGAGGAGGGTGTGTGTGTGTGTGTGTGTGTGTGTGTGTGTGTGTGTGTGTGTGTGTGTGTGTGTTTTAAAAAGACAGATAGTAAAAGAGGAGATAGTCGGGTTGGAGTGTGAAGCGAAGCGGGTGTGAAACTGAATTTCCCACCATAGAGCGACACTGAATGTGTGATAAACGTTTGTCAGTTTACGTGTGTGTGTGTGTGTGCATGTGTGTGTGCGTGTGTGCGCGTGTGCGTGCGTGCGTGCGTGCGTGCGTGCGTGTGTGTGTGTGAATAAGCGACATGCAGTGAGAAAGAAGCTTTCCAGACTGCCTGACAGGCAGCTCCAGCTAATGACTGTAATCCCTGGATTACATGGTCAGATTAGAACAAATATCATCCAGGGATACCTTTTAAAAAAAGGGAGCAGTCTGTTATTTTCATATGGATGACAGAAATATTTCTGATTTCATAAACTTTTTATGGTCAACGAGTTCAGAAAGAAGACTGAAGACAGAGAGGAGACATTGAATTGTGACTGGAAATTGTTCTACAGTCATTCAGTAGAGGGCGACAGAGCTCCTGGTTCATCCAGATGTGGTTTGTTCCAAACCTCCAGGAAGCCAAATAGCGGTACTACAACGTCCATGTCCGTCACGTGATGCAATTGGGCCCAAAAATACTTTTTCCCATAGACGTACATTGGGAAAGAGACATCTGTAACTCAGCGGATAACATTTTTTTTTTAGGTGAATCAACTTCCCAGTATGAACACTCTAATAGTCCTTTTTTAAATCATTAGCTCCTAATTGTTGTAAAATGCACTAACAGCTAAATCCAGAGTTATTTCTCTTCTTCCATTCATGTGAATGAGAACCAGACCGAGGCTGGAGCGAGGGCTGGGAGGCGGAGTTAAAGGAAACGCCACTACGCCTGATTTACAGGCCCAATGGATGCAGAAGATCACCGGATGATCCCGGTACTTTATCACTCAGCAGTCGAGCCATTCTGGTTCTCATAGGAGTGAACGGGAGCCTCCAACGCAACAATTTGTTCCACCTCCGGGTCTGAAAAGTGAAGCCTGAAGCGCCTTAAACCTGCATTCTCTCTAACAGCCAGCAGGGGGCGACTCCTCTGGTTGTATAGAAGTCTATGAGAAAATGAGCCTACTTCTCTCTTGATTTATTCCCTCAGTAAACATTGTAAACATGAGTTTATGATCTCAATCTCTAGTTTCAAGTCTTCTTCAATACAGCATGATGTTTATTTAGTCAATTATGGACCAATTTAGAGACAAATAGACCATAAAGCAGGGGATGCTTTAGGGCGGGGCTACCTTGTGATTGACAGGTCACTACCACGGCGTTGTCTGGGAGTCGTCGTAGAACTTTAACCCTTTCACAGTGTGTTTTCAGTTCATGAAAGTTAATTATAACCTTTTTGGTTGGGTGATGTCACGGTGATCACGTCCACTTCTTATATACAGTCTACGGTTTGTTCTTGTCCTCCTACCTTTGTGAGGCTTTGAGTTTTAGACCTTGAGAGTGAGGCCGGTCCCCTCTTCTTCAAAAGGCTGTTTAGACCTGGTTTTCGGGTTACGGTTTGGGTATAGGGGCACTAGGCCTGTTTTAGGGGACAAAAACCCGTTCACACTAGTGTCGGGCGATTGGACGAATACATCGGCTATCGGCGATTGGTTGAGTACGTCATCGGTTGGGTTTTCTGGGAGATGTTTGTCATTTTATTTTGCTAATTTAATGGTCTGCTCAGCCGTTTGTGTGCTTAAACATCCTTAAACTCGCTGTGTGTGTGTGTCTACATTAAAGTCACTAATCTCCATAATACCCTCCCTACTGCTCTCTAAAAGAAAGGCTGCATAATCTATTTAAGCACAGTTTTACCCTCCGTCTCATCCCTCCATCTCTGCAGCAGAAGGAGTAATGAGATACCTGGATCAATCCTCCTCACCACTATCACCAAGAAAGCCACCATCTACCCTGGTAAATAAAACCCCAGAGGAAGGGCCACCATCGCAGTTTCCTCTCGTCATAACTTAAACTATTCCTGCACTGAATTCAGTCGACCTGGTCTGAGGAACAAAAAATGTCAGACCGTCAGCGTGGAGCGTCTCGTAAAAACGAGAGAGGAAATTTCCCCGAGGTCAGGCAGGAATGCATAAATCTCAGCCTGTTTTTTACGCTGTTTAAAGGGTCGTTAAGTAAGATTTGTACTTTGCCCCATTGCACAAGATTACTGCAATATATCTCGATAAGGTTTCTGATCAATACTTTGAGATTCCCTGGATGTGTGTGTGTGCGTGTGTGCGTGTGTGTATGTGATGGGAATCTGGCTTTTTTTAATCTGGACCTTCACTGAAGCATTTTGAGATGCCTCATGGGGGAACTTTGATGAAAAGTAATTGAGCAAAGAGAGAAAATCATTTTTATTATTTCATGTATATTTATAGTTGCTTAGGGGATTAAAGCCAATGACCCGACAGTCACCAGATTTTTATTTAACCGCATTAATGGTCTAAAATTATTCATTTTTACAACATTAGAACATATTGAAGTGTCAGACCAAAGCTTTAAAGAAGTAGGCTAGCTGGGGAATATGCTTACTCACTTTATTTCCCAACATATAGATGAGAAACTTGATCGTCTATACGCTAAATGTGGAGCTGGAGCCAGAGGGTGAATAGCCTAGTTTAGCATAAAAAGACACAAACAGTAATGTAAAAATAATAATACGGTCTTGCAGTCAAGTTAACCTGCTGTAACAGCAAGAAGCAGTGACCCTTGACTTTGCATTAAAATGTGTCTCATATCCAGATAACATTTAGGCTACACCTGGTATTAATGTGTGGTACGTTAAGGAAGAGACAGAAGACTTTTGTTTTTCATGCGGTAAAATCAGGCAACGTTCTGCACAACTAATCCCAAATCAGCTGCCAGGAACTCCCAAGTCCAACAAGACACGAGACCGAGACAAGTGCAAGACTTCAAAAAAGTGGTCTCGAGAACTACAGACCTGGTATGAATCCTAAGGGTGACATCGATGATCCCTTAGCCTTTCCTCTAGCGCCACCACCAGGTCAAATCTTTCTCTAAACCTGTGAAATATCTCAACATCTGCAAGATGGATTGACACAACATTATGCACGGAAATTCATGGTTCCCAGACGATGAACCCTTTGCCTCTATAGTGCCACCATCAAGGCCATATTTCAATTCGTCCAATACTATGGTTCATGACAATACCTGCAAAATGTATTACAATCCCAATGTCCTAATTAGTGAATGTTAGCATGCTAAAGACATTTATATACTCGCTCAGGCTGGCCTCAGACTGTTTGTAGCTATGCCTACAATAAGTAATGCACTGTAATTCGTGTATATCCCACAAAATGAATGCGTTTTTTTAATCAAAGCAAATATTTAAATAATCAATCATTTGAATTGTGTGTTTTTATGCAAATAACCACTACAGATGACAATAACAGCGTACAGTACAGTACTGTGTACACTACCTTCCCTCCACGGTGTAATTCGAACACTGTAGTTTACCGTGTATATAATGTTTTTTATGTTAAATACATCGAACATTGAATGACATCAGATCTAAAATGTTATTCCTTCATTCAACGCAGAGATTTAAAAGAAAATATTTGTCTGCCACAGTGGCAGGAAGTGAAAATTTCAGACCCTGCACTTAAGTAACGCCACTTCCGGAGTTATTTCAAGTCAAACCACAATCTTTTCCTAAACCTAACTAAGTAGTTTTGTTGCCTAAACCTAACCAAGTTGTTTCCTGTGAAGACGGAAGTTTATTTTGAAAAGTCTGTATACATGTAACGAGCGGAAACTGACACGTGTTACTGGACATTAGTAGGAAAGCACACGATATCAGAAGATATCGTACAAACCGTTGTATGAGAATACGTTGACTTGCTAAACATCAGCATGGTCGCTGTATTAAACATGATTCAGGAACTTAGAGCTGGACGGGGCCCCGAGATCAGGTTCAGATAAACTGTTGTTATAAGTGGAAGTTTCTATCACAACACTTCTGTTTCCGGCTCTGAGCAGATTAGCTGTGTAGAAAGAGTAGCTGGTTAGAAATGACTTCTCACCCTGTGAACTGGTAAAGCCTTGTGATATGTGTGTGTGTGAATGTATGTGTGTGTGTGGGAGGGTGGAGGTAAGATGAGGTTCTGCAATCTGCCTCTCCACTTCCTGTTCTGTGACCAGCTTCCGGTTCAGTATTGTTAAGAGCGTCGCTACACGGCGGCTGCATCCCCTCGGTCCAGACAACCTGCCTGCACAGCTTCCTGTGTGTGTGTGTGTGTGTGGTACCTTCCTCTTTCATGCCTCCTCTTATTTAAACCAGCACTTCTGTGAAAAGTCTTTCTGCCCTGTGAGACAGAAAACGAGAAGCTAAAAGATGAACGCTTCCTCTCACAATGTTCGTGTGTTTCGCTCGTTTCAAAAAAAGGAAATAAACTCACGTGCATTAAAGCTTCAGTAGGCAGAATATATTTTTGTTATTATTGGTCATTTGGTCGGAGTTCTGAGAGATAACTAGACGTCTGCTCCTCCTCATGGCTCTGTTTTCAGGCTTTAGTAAATCTAGCCTGTGACGGGAGACTTTGACCAATCACAGGTCATTTCATTGAGGGGGAGAGAGAGCGTTCCTATTGGCTGTGCTCCGGTCATGTGACCGGTAGTTTGGCGTTCCGTCAAGAGAATTCACAATGGCTATCGTGTCACAAACTTTCTCATTTTCCAGCTAAACCATGCACTAGAAGATGATTCTGAGAACGTGAGGAGAGAAATAGACATTAACGTAACAGTATATTGATTGATATTTGATCAGCGCTGCCTAGTTTGACCGTTTGGTCGGAGTTCAGAGTGATTGACAGCCGGCTCTCAGATCAGCTCTTACTGCTTGTTTTCTTCCGGTCTGTGAAATCTTGCAGATGCCGTTAGGAGCACCGGAGGACACAGAGACACATGATTTTTTTCAGGTTACCTGTTTCATGTACTACTGTCACGATATAGCGACCGTTTTATAAACTTTGTTTAATCATATTTGCTCCAATCTCGCCTACTTCAGCTTTAATTTGAAAGACATGTTTCTTACAAACTGATGTATATGTATTTAGATATTTTCCTCTGTCTCTTACTGAGTACGTCCTGAGCTGTGAATGTGTCTCACAACTGTAAACCCTGTAAGATATAATGATAACTCAACTCTGACTTTTACCAACCAGACTGGACGAATCCAGCCTCTGCAGATCAGAGATGCTGAACTCTGACTCACACAGATGATCCTGGTGAAGCATTGTGTGTTGTTTTGACGAGCCACTCGAGTTGGCAAAGCCTCGCTGAGAGGACAAGTGTGTGTCTGTGTGTGTGTGTGTGAGAGAGAAAGACCTGTCAGACAGAAAACAAATCTATTTGAAACTGATTAGACTCTATTATTTGTCAATTTTGCTTTGGCAGTAACTGGTTTTGTATTTCACGCCGATAAAGCACCTTTTGAATTCAACAATAACTGAACTGAAAGAGAAGATGGGGACAAAAATGGGCCACTGCTGTCGAGGATCCAGCACTCAATACTCAATAGTATGATCGCAATCTTGGAGTGATCTGTAATAAAAGACCTTTTAAACTGGACTGATAACAGACATCCCAAAGACAAGTGTGTTACTTTCTAGTCTCAAAAGCTCACTCACGTCAAACCTTTCACACAAAAACTGACTGATCTCGCCTTCAAGGAGTCTTTAAACCAAACTAAAGTGATCACTGTTATATTTTTGAGTTTGAAAAATCCATCTACGTCCCTGCGACCCCTAAATGTTACAAACGCAAAGTCTGAAAACTGGTTGAAATTGTGCTTTTCTTTCAGACTGACACGAAGGTTTCAACAGCGAATACAGCAGCAAATTCTTTCCATCATATCCATAAATCAGTTGGCAGTAAAATGGACCAACCGACTCACTAAACTTCACTGTAATCAGCCGAATCCATCATCAGACCTGCAGCTTCAAGGCAGAATGGAAGTGAATGTTTTCATTTCATCAACAGGCCTACAGCACACGTCCTCTTAGAGGCCTAATGATGGCTCACATATTTAATATATAATGACTATTAAAGGGACTGTCTGTAACTTCTTATACGTATAAATCTACCGGGTCGGGATCCCATGCGCGCTCGCATGTGGCCGGAGTCACTGCTCCGCTGCCTGCCTGCATTCACCCACACACAGCGCGCATTCTCGTCTTCTCGCTCCACCTCTACACGTGCATGTGTGCTCACTACACACTGCAGAAGAGTTAGTTTAGCTCTGAGAATATCTAGTGAATGTACAGTGGACATTTGTGCAGAAATAACTGCTGCAGCTCCTCCAGACCAACAGAGGTTTCCCGTGTCTTGTGAAGTGACGGGGCTCCGCAGAGAGAAACGTTATCGTCTCCGACCAAAACTCCGATGTCTCCCCAGTTCCCTCCGGCCGCGGTCAGGAGGCTGAGGCGGGAAAAGCCAACACTAGGATCGGCATTAATTCATGGAGAGACCTTGGTCTGGTCAGCTAACATTACTGCCAAGCAGCTGAAATATAGAGTGATATTCTGGTTTTAGCTGACGTGTGTCACCTCACTGTGTTGAGCGATGCTCGTTCATGTCTATGTAGAGCGAGCAGAAGCGTGAGCTACAGAATGCTGACTTACGTTGACTTAACGACCGCAGGTTTCGCTGTTAACAAGCATTTCTGAAAATTACAAACAGTCCCTTTAAATGTATATAGACATAATTCAATACAAACAGATAAAGTTTGCTTTGATTAAGACGTGGGATCATAACTTTGGTGCAGGTGCAGCTTTTGGGTGAGAGCAGGCTTTTCTGCATGTTGGAATTCATAAATCAGTTGGCAGTAAAATGGACCAACCCACTCACTAAACTTTACTGTAATCAGCCAAATCCATCATCAGACCTGCAGCTTCAAAGCAGAACGGAAGTGAATGTTTTCATTTCATCATAAGGCCTACAGCACACGTCCTCTTATAGGCCTAATGATGGGTCACATATTTAAGTGAAATAAATGTAGAATATAATGACTTTTAACTAGTTTAGGAGATCTTAAATCTCTGTTGAGCTAAAAACTCTTCTCTTAAATGTCTATAGACATAATCCAATATAAACAGATAAAGTTTATAACTTTAGTGATCACAACTTTGGTGCAGGTGCAGCTTTTGGGTGAGAGCAGCCTTTTCCATGCAGAGCAGCTGCACAGACACTCACATGCGCTTTGGTTCTGGAGATCCACGTCTCCAACAGGAGCGCAAGACGCGTCTGGTGGAACCTGCCGGTCGTCTTCACAGCGATGAAGATGTCCTCCAGCTTCAGCTTCGGCTGGGTGACATGTGCATCATCAGAAGAGGCTGGGTGTCCTGCCTTCCTCCTGTTGCTGCTGCTGCTGTCAGCCGGGTTCTGTGCGTCCTTGGCCGGAGATGCAGTCTGCTGGATGGATGCAAGCTGCTGCAGCGCACCGGCTGATGGATGATGATGATGAGCCACAGTGAGTTTGGAGAGGCTGCTGGTGCGTAATTGAAAATCCACGTAGAGGATGATGAAGAAGGTGAAAATGAAGACGGGCAACTTCCGACGCATCCATCTCTTCTGCATGTTGCATATGTTATTTAAACTCCATAAAGCATGAAAACATGTTCTTCATGTAAAAATCCTCATGTTCATTCTTCTTGGTCGTAGTTCCTCCATCGCCTCTCTCTGCCTTCTTCCTTCCTTATCATCACTCTTCCTCATTAATCAGCTCATTATACTAATGACTGCAGACTATTTATTAGAATTATTTAATAATCACTTTTTTTTAATAATAATTTGGTCTGTTTTAAAGAGGCTTCAGCTGCATGATAAGACTAATTGCCTCTAATTTTTCTGCGTAAAAGCCACAGCCCGCTCGGATATATTTGACTTTGTCACAGTTCTGCCCTCCCATTGTCACCAGAGTCAAGCTCCACAGAGTCAAATGATGGGACTTCCTGGCTTACATTTCAAAATAAACCACATCAGTGAGACTTATAGTAGGCTATACTTCCGGATATAATCTTTATAATCTTTATTTGTACTAAATTAGACATGTACATGAAAATAGAGATAAATAGAATATTTGAAGAAGCAATGTGTTGTTTTATTCTGACTCAACTCCAACCCTTTAAACCTGCCAAGCGATGCCTTCTCGTGATACACAGGTTGCATACTTCCATGTTGCATACTTAAACTGTTTGAATATTTTCTAAGACTTTTGAAGAGATAAAACTCTGAGGACAAAAGTAAAGATGTGAGAAAAGTTAGAAAACTTCTGTAAGAGAAATATTGTTCTTGTTATCATCTCCTGAGCCCTTTTCTTGGGACCTCTTGGGGGGTCCCAATCCCCAGCTTGGGAACCACATATATATATTTATATGAAGAGCTGACAAAAATTCTCAAAATGAGAATCAATCACCAACCAAAGACCAGACGACTTATCACAGCCCACTGAGCTCGGTGTCGTCTGTTCAGTCGGCCAGAAACAGCAAACCGCAGCAACACTCCGCCTTCTTCCTTCCTCCTCAGCACTCACAGTTACTGTCACACAGTTACTGTCACACAGTTACTGTCACACAGTTACTGTCACACAGTTACTGTCACACAGTAACGTTCAGCTGTATCTAGAAAAAAACACTGCAAAGCTGCTCTGAACTATTAAAGTTGGGGCTTCTAAAACACAAGTATACACTTTTTTATGTTACCATTAAAGTTCCACCCTCCTGAGTTTAATCTGTTAATATTTTATGCTGATAATATCCTCAAAAACATAATTATTTTTAAAGCGAAAGCTCAAGGATGACTCATAACGTTTAGGTTTACTGGCAATAAGCATCATGTCAGCAAATAGTAGCTTTCATTTGCTTTTTCTAACAGTGGCCATCTCAATTTGAAAGGGAACTTTGTGTTAGGATCCAAACCATAGACTGGACGACATGTCTCCGCTTCCTCCCACTGCAAATACAAGAAGCCAAAACATCCCGGATACGGGAGCTGCCGCCTTGAGATTTTGACGTCATTTGGAGACATAGTCTGCGTAGTAGTGATCGGGCGGTGGAGCCACAGTATCGAAGTCACGCGCCCGAACCAATCATGAGCAGAACACAGCCGCAGCTTGTTAGCAAGAGAGACTCACAGCTGTCAATCATGACGTCTCACCCCCTTTTTTATAGCATCAAATAACTAATTAAAACCAACCTGATCAATAAAATAAACACTTGAACAAACATCAGTGTGATGAGAACTACCTAAAATGACAGAAACCATCTTTGGGAAAAATTGATTTGATGTGTACGTTGACTTTTGTAGTTTGGCCCATGTCCCATCCGCTAACATAGAGGGGGTCGGGGTTTATGAGCTATACTGCAGCCAGCCACCAGGGGGCAATCCAGATGTTTTGGCTTCTCTTTTGTGGAGCTGTCATGTCGTCCATCTTTATATATAGTCTATGGTTTATAGTTATTAAGTATTGGGCAAATAAATATGTTGACCCGATGATGGTGCTGGACGAGATGTTAAAATCTCAAAGATCCCCCGTTTCCTTCTCTTCGGCACTGCCCAATTATTGATAATCTAACTTCCCAAAGAGTGACGGTTGTGACTTTTCCCGGAAATGACGCCACAGACGCACAGTTTCTAAACACTGCAACTGCAAGTTGCTTTCATAAATCATCATTTAGTTATCTCATTCGGCGATATATAACTGACATTTATTTAAATTAATGATTAATACTTTAAAGGGACTGTTTGTAGCTCCTTACAGGTATAAATCTACCGGGTCTGGATCCCATTCGCGCTCGCATGTGGCCCGTGTTTTTGCTCCTCTGCCTGCTTGCCTTCACTCACACACTGCTCGCATTCTCGCTGTTTCGCTCCACCTCTACATGTGCATGCGCGCACACTACACACTGCAGGGGGTTAGTTTAGCTCTGAGAACATCTAGTGAATGTACAGTGGACGTTTGTGCAGAAATAACTGCTGCAGCTCCTCCAGACCAACAGAGGTTTTCCATGTCTTGTGAAGTGACGGGGCTCCGCAGAGAGAAACGTTATCGTCTCCGACCGGGTCAGACACCGGCTGCGGTCGGAGACGATAACATTTCTCTTCCTGCTTCAGTCCCGGAGGCTGAGGCAGGAAAAGCCAGCACTAGTATCAGCATTGATTCATGGAGAGACCTTGGTCTGGTCAGCTAACATTACTGCCAAGCAGCTGAACTATAGAGTGATATTGTGGTTTTAGCTGACGTGTGTCGTCTCACTGTTTTGAGCGATGCTCGTTCATGTCTATGTAGAGCGAGCAAGCGCGAGCCCGACGTTTTAGTTGACTTAACGGCCACAGATTTCGCTGTTACCAAGCATTTCTGAAAGTTACAAACAGTCTCTTTAAGGGATCATCAAAGTTATCACTATTCATCCTGAGCTCAACTTCAACCAAATTTTACGGTAATCCGTCAAATAGTTGTTGAGACATTTCACAAAAAAAAAATAAAACCGTCAACCTCATCCAGATGTTTTAGATGTAAATGTTCATGGAGGACCTGTAAGTGTACGTGTTACCCAGCTGGTTGACTCTTAAAGAGCTGCAGGTCTCTCTAAGCCGGCCTATAGCCGTCCCATACTGTATCCATTGTGTGCTGTTCCCTGTGCTGCTGTCTCTGGAGACCGTCACCAAAGAGAGAAAGAGCTTGATACAATTAATTCACCTTCAGACCCTCATCGCCACCTTTGTTTATTTGTCCTTTCTCAGCGTTCTCGCCTTACATCCATCCCTCCATCCCTCCCCTCCTCCTTCCTCTCTCTCTCTCTCTCTCTCTCCCTCTCCTCCACTGACCAGCTGCTTTCCTCTCCTCTGCTTCCTACCTGGCCCAGGGAGGACCAGCCCACCCCCGCCACCCCGCCCATCCTGGTCCCGCAGGTAAACCAGAGACGCCCGGGGGCACACCCTGGCTAGGAAAAGCCCAGGATCGCCTTACGGCCTAGCTGAAAAGGGCTCTTTCTAAAACAGCGAGAACATCACAGCTCCACTTTGAACAAAGGGCCGGAGGAGTCGAGGGACCAGACCCCCTTTCGGGTCTTTGTCTGTCCGCCTGCTCTGAGCTCCGAGTCAGACGGAGACTTGGACTGCACTCAAGAACTGGGATTGGAGAGACTGATACACAAGTGAGGAGGTCAAAAACAGTAACCAGGATGGGAATAAGTCTTTACGACTCCAGTAAATTTGACGTCTATATTAAAACTGAACAAAATTTGCATGAAAAGATGCATTTTATTAGACGTCTTAGTTCAGATAAAACCCTTATTTCAACAACATTTAATGTCTGCGAAGCCGGTAACTTCTGGAACACCTATATGTCGTGTTATTGCTGTCTTCGTTTTACGAGCTGGAGATCATTTTGTAAAAGTATATCAGTGCATTCAAGGTGACATGGAGCACTAATCCTGGGCCCCCACTGACAAACTAAACCTCACAGAGGAAACCACTTTACTCCACAGCCAGGTAACGTGTGTGTGTGTGTGTGTGTGTGTGTGTGTGTGTGTGTGTGTGTGATACGGCTCGGTCGGAGCAAAGCTTAAGTACCTGAAAATCCCCCTCTTAACCTTCAATCTCCCGCTGAACCGCCGCTGAAATTCAACTCGCAGAGCCGGCGCAGAATGACAGAAAACATCAGACAACACGTAACATTCATAAGTACTTCACTTCAGAGAATTAAACACTTATTCTGCCGCTGGTTAAAGAAGTCCTTCCAACATTTAGTATTGCACTTGTTGGGCGACTTGTGAGAGACTTTTTTTTTTTTTTTTTAACTTGATGCCTCAGAGGACAAGATATTGTGATTTTTATACCTGTTAAGGTGTTACGCTCTAAAAGCCTGATCCTACGACTTCCCATAATGCAACATGGCTCTCATTGGACCCTCTCTGCCCGGTAAAAGCCAGCTTTGTTTGTAAAATTGAGTATATAGTGCATTCCTAAACTGCATAGAATGTGGATTTTGTGTACCCTAGAAATGTATACTAGATTGGCAAGAATTTCTGAGTAGGATACGTAAGCTTACTTGACATACTCAACCGCCCCAAAATGCATTGCTGCTCTTCAGACTAACAGATAGACAATGGAAAGGAGGCTGGGTGACGGGCGGACATGGGTCTTGAGGTATGAGGTATAACACATACGCAGTGTAACTGAAGCTGCAGTCATGCGTTGCGATTGGCTGAATTTCGTCGAATAATAATAATAATAGATTAAACTTATATCGCGCTTTTCAAAGATCTCAAAGACACGTCGAAATGTGTTATACCCCCAAAGATATGACGTGTTGATTACGTGTGACGCGGCCTCCTTTCCATAGGCCTTGAGATAGAGTAGTGCAAGGATGAGGTATTTTTGTAGGCCAACCAGGAAGTTAGCATCACCCTGGGGTCCCTAGGCCAATGGCATTTTTCCATTTTTCCAACAACATGGATCCAAAAGTATGTATTTAAAGGGACTATTTGTAACTTTCAGAAATGTCTTGTTAACAGCGACACCTGTGGTCGTTAAGTCAACTAAAGTCAGCGTCCTGTTGCTCGCACTCGTGCTCGCTCTACATAGACATGAACGAGCATCGCTCAACACAGTGAGGAGACACACGTCAGCTAAAACCACAATATCACTCTAGAGTTCAGCTGCTTGGCAGTAATGTTAGCTGACCAGACCAAGGTCTCTCCATGAATCAATGCTGATCCTAGTGTTGGCTTTTCCTGCCTCAGCCTCCAGACCGCGGCCGGAGGGAACTGGGGAGACGCCGGAGTTTTGGTCTGGGACGATAACGTTTCTCTCTGCGGAGCCCCGTCACTTCACAAGACACGGGAAACCTCTGTTGGTCTGGAGGAGCTGCAGCAGTTATTTCTGACTAAATGTCCACTGAACATTCACTAGATATTCTCAGAGCTACACTAACTCTTCTGCAGTGCGGAGTGTGAGTGAAGGCAAGCAGGCAGCGGAGGAGAGACTCTGGCCACACGCGAGCGTGCATATATTGTATATGTGAGCGCGCATGGGATCCCGACCCGGTAGATTTATACGTGTAAAAAGTTACAAACAGTCCCTTTAATATATCTACTTGTATCTGAAAAGTATGAATTTAATGCATCCACTTTTATCTGATGTAAAGGGAAGAGGAAAATCAAAGTAATTTAATAGCTTTAATATGAATAAAACCTTATGAAATAGGCTTCACAGCTCAGAGATCGTATCAACATACACCTTAATGTATCGGGGCAAAGGAATACCAACATCTTACAATATAACGTACTTGGAAAAAACAACAACTAAGGCCTCAGTTAAAATCTGAACACAAATGAATAATTACAAGATTCAGAAAGTATGCAAAAAGTAGTATTTATTGCAGAATATTGTATGCATGCCACTGCACTTGTTGTCATCAGTGTTATTCTAGTCATCCCTTTCACAGTAATGTCAATATCATGAGAGAAAGGCAAAGAAATACAAGAATCTGCACAGTTTCTTGCTCCTATGATGATTTATTTCTTCACAGATGATGTACTCATAAATCTTTATTTCCACATATACATATCACAAATGATGAAAATACAAAATAATAATAATGTAGATTAGTCATCATCAGCCTCCCAGAAATTAAAACATTTATAAAAATAAAACAAGATAAATATCTAAGAAAAAATAAGAAGACAAAAATTTAAATAACATCAACATAGAAGAAGACTCAGGAACTGATAATGATTAAAATATATACATTATTCCCATTATTCAGGTTAAACAACTGATGAATAAAAATGTCCTGTTGCTAACTTGACCTGTGTTTTTAAGATCATGAGTATTGATGCCCTCTAGTGGTCACAGGTACGAACTGCATCATGGAATTTGTCAAACTAGAACCATTGCAGACTTTAGTGGGAATAATCCAGTTAGAGGTATCAATAAGACATTTACATGTTAATAATAATATCTGTATTTTTAATATAGTCTTTGTTATAAATCAATATAAAGCCCTGCATCATAATGAGCTAAAAAAGTGTACATTTATTAAGTGTAAGTATGTTTACATGGCTGCTAATTTGATGAATTGAATATTGCAGTTCTTCACAGTGACCACTAGGGGGCAGTGAACACTCATGATTTTAAACACACAGGTCATCTGACTTATTGATTTCTCACATGAACATAGTCACATTTTGGTCAACAAGTAACTCATATATGCA
>CAKAOH010005698.1:0-22820 GCA_916701665.1 Sebastiscus tertius | reverse complement strand
GTTTCGAAGCCCAAAAAAATGGTATTTGGGACAGCCCTACTTATTGGCATCTGGTCAAAGGTCAAATGTTTTTAGAAAGGCATAGGCAGGCAAGCAAATATTGACAGAAAACATATGGCCTCAATTTTTCTTGCCAATACACAGCCCTAACACATTAGCTGCTTTATAAGAACTCACCTAACGTCTGGACTTGGGCTCAGGGACTTCCTGTACGGACTTCGTGATCTCCTGCGGTTCCCGTACGGACTTGAACCGAACTCTCCTTGTTCGTATGGACTGTGTCGACCATAACTCGGGGACCTGCGCCAGTTTGCTGGGCTCGCTGGGGATCGCTTCCTTTTGTTGCTGGAGTACGAACTGGGTGACTTTGTCACACCATATGCCCCGTACCCATCTGCATCCCGGCTGTAATACGCGGAACTGGGAGAAAGTCTTTTGCTCCCATAAGTTGGACTTCTTCTAGATATTAGCTGGTTATAACCACCAGGAGACTGGTAGCTATACGAATAGGACGTCCCATAGGGACTTTCTGCTTTGAAACCAGGACTTCTCCTGTACGCCCTGAGGTCTTCGCTTCGGTCATCTCTGTAAGATTGTGGAGCATCTCTGTACGCAGACGGGGGCTCTTTCTCGGATCTTGTTTTACTTTTGTGCCTTTTTGAATCCTTTTTTGAATCTGCAGATTGCGAGGACTGAGATGTCCTTTTACCGTTTCTGTCACTGCTCCTTGTAGTGTCTCTGTGGTTTTTAGAGCCACTGAGGCTTGCTCCACTTCTTGCTTTTGAGGGGTCTCTCTCTCGGCTCTGGTGGTCCTTTTTCCTGGCTGTCTCCTTCTCCTGTTTGCTCCTCTCAGATGGTCCTCTTGTTTGTCCGTCCTTGCTGATACACACTCTCTGGTGACTTCTGTCTGGGGATCCATTATACTCACCAAAGTCACTAAGTCGGTCCACTGAGAGTCTGTCAGCATGGGGGTCCTGTTTGGGAGATGGGCTCCCAGAGAATCTCTCAGACTGGGAGCTCACATCATCATACTCAACCAATGTCCGAAGTTCAGTGTCTTTGCGGTCATTGTCTCCTGCTGCACCTGCATGCCACAAGTCTCTCCCCTTGGCCTGTCTGCGTCTCTTCCTCCTGGAAGCCGAAGATCTCCCCTTCTCTCGGTGTCTGTCTCTCTGAGCAGCAGCAGCAGCAGGAGCAGCAGCACTGCTCCCAGGTTTACTCCTCCTGTCCTGCCTGTTAGCAGTCCTCTGAGCAGAAGGACTCCTTCCTCTACCCTCCCTCACCACCTCTGGATTAGGCATCTATCTATCTAACTAAATAAACACCTAAAAGCCACGTTTAAAGAATATAATAATCCTTTTATATATTATACACTTCCTTGTTGTGTCGTGGAACAAAACATTTGTGCTAGCTGTGTGTTAACAGAGCTAGTTAAGCTAATTCACAATTAAGCATTACAAAGATAGCTCCTTTTCAAGGTTCAAGACAAAGTAGTTACAGTTAATTCATGACACTTATATCCACAATATGGTGTTTACTTAATAGAGACAGTCCAACCATTGTAATCTCCCAGATCTGCTAAGCTAACTATGCTAACTGTGTCCAGCTAGCTAGACATTAGCTCCTCTAAAATATAAAACCCTCTTCTTCTGTCTCGTTGCACTTGATGCAAACATGTAACATATTAACCAGATAGTGTTAAAGTGGAGGTAGAACAACTCACAAACTTCTTCTCTCCAATGTGCAACAAGGAAGTGAATAGCACGCTGGTTAGCATAGCTAGCATAGTTAGCATAGCATAGCTAAGCTAAGCTAGCCTGCTAGCTCTCTTTTCTCCTTGCTGTTGTTGAGTTTCAATGCAACTCAGTCAAAGATGCAGTATAATAATGATATATCCTGCCGGGGTTGTTGTTCCGTCTTCACCGCCACATGGTCCACAAAGTAGTAAACTTGTTTGGCTGCAATAAATCCTTAAATGTTATAAAGTTTGTTCTCAATGAGGCTAAACGAGTAGAAGTGTTCAGAGGCCGCAGACAAGCTGAGAACTACAGGCCTGCTGCTGGCGCTCTGGACCAATCAGAGCACGATGCGTCATCTGGATCAGAGCTGACGTCACCGCCAAGGGAAACCCCTACTTTCAAAATATGTTATAAAAAAACAAAATAAAACATTTAGAAGTTAATGTAAATATTTGTACAAAGGGGTAGTGTTTGATTTTTAATCAACCACATACGAAAAACAAAAAAACAGACATTAATTTAGGGGATTATTTGATTTAATTCTCTCAAAAACATCATATACTACATAAAATACTTAAAATATAAAAATAATAATACAAAATATATAATAAACAATATTCACAAAACAGAAAAATACTGACTATGCTACAATTTTACAGACTTGAATGACAGTTGTAAAAATTCTGATTTAATTATTGAAAATATTACCGGTATTATACAAAGAAAAATACAGAAAGTATACTAAAATACTGAGTGCATTCACTCAACAAAGGAGGACCACAACAGACAAGCAAATAGTAATAGAGCATTTATTTGATAAAATAAATAATAATTTTACATGGACACCCTTGTAAAGGAGATTTTTTATTTAAATGAGGCTTTCCCCCTTTAAATACATTTTAAATTTAATAAATGGCAACATGCACACATTTAATATAAACATATTTTATGAATATTTTCCAGATAATATGGGAATATATTACAGTTTCTAAAAACAGGTGTAAAAACTATTCAGGCAATTAGATAGAAATAGGAGAGATAAGTATGGAGGACTACAATACTCATGTAAATAGTAATAAAGCATTTATTAAGCCATTAATACATTTGTTTACAAATTGATTTATTAATCTATGAAGAAATGGACTAAATTGTACTTAATTATTTGACATTTGAATGGCCAATAAAAAGAAGAATTATAAAAGTATTTACAAATGAAATATTAATCCATTAATAAATAGTTCAAATTAAAAAGGGATTTACAAAAACGTCATAAAACAGTCAATAGGTACATCATTTAAAAACTATTTATTGATGGATTATTTCATTTGTAAATTATTTTTAGAATTCTTTTTTATTGGCCATAAAAACTGTCAAATAAGGAATTATTTTGTAATTTAGTCCATTTCTTCATAGATTAATAAATCAATTTGTAAACAAATGTATGAATGGCTTAATAAATGATTTATTACTATTGTAGTCCTCCACATTTATCTCTCCTGTTTCTATCTAATTGCCTAAACAGTTTTTACACCTGTTTTTAGAAACTGTAATATATTCCCACATTATCTGGAAAATGTTCATAAAACATGTTTATATTAAATGTATGCATGTTGCCATTTTTTAATTTAAAATGTATTACACCAGGAAAAGCCTCATTTAAATTTAAAAAATCTCCTTTACAAGAGTGTCCTGGCCAAGACAGGCAGCAAAGTTTCAGACATACAACATACAGTATAACTGTGCAATGCTGTCATTAATACTCCATTTATACTGTACATTCAAGAAATATTCTTGTTAATTTCTTATTTTTTATTCATACCATTCTGGTATTTATATTTAACACACTTAATAGATCCCACTTCTCAGCATTGTGTATTTACTTATTTGCAATGTGGTTATGTGTTACATATTTAATTATATTAATGTAAATATTTTTACATATTTCTTATATTCCCATTTTGAATTTTAGTACTTATATTTCTTTACATATATTGTTTATATTGTAGCATTATGTACATAATTTATTTATATTCTCTTACATTTCTTTATGTTTATACAAGAACAACTGTAACACCCCAATTTCTGATTCTGATATAAGTTACAGACAATAAAATTTCCAATCACAGCATGAGTATAGCAAAATAAGCCTCAGATCATCATCTACAATCTAATGTACCTTCCTCCAACTCCTTTTTTGAAAAAATACTGATTTCACTCTAATTAACAATGTTGCCAGTAGTCTGCATTGTGCTTTAAGTGCTATTTAATACACTCAATGTCCACAACATACTGCAACTGCAACATATCCATGTCTGAACTATGGTAAATCAATACTAACCGAGCTGTAGGACGACCATATCTGCAGCACAAAGACTCAGTGTGATTGCGTAAACACACAGAGAGATATGGGCTGAGTCATGCTATCTGTGCTTGCATATACGTTATATAGGTCAACAAGAACAATTTGATGCAGTCATTTTGCCTTAAAACTGCTTACAAACATGGCGAATTCAAGGTTGCTTTGATAGTGTAACTAAAGGTATGAAACCTTCATCTGATCAATAGAAATGAAGGTCGGGTTCTGCAGGTGGTGACATTCAGCGTGTTCACAGAAATATGAGCAGCGTGCAAACTCCCAGAGGAGCCCTCTGTCTGCTCGGTGTAATAACTCAAGTCTAGACACACATCTTCACACAAAGAAATACCTGAATACATTTGGAAAATGTTATTAGTAATATCCACTTTATTTTGCCATTTCCAAATAACTCACAAACAAAAAAATAATAAATTGAAATGTAAGCTTCACCTCTTGCATTCACAAACAGATAGGCTACATTAGTGGTTACGTTCAAAAGAAGTAAACATGGAGGAAATTGATGGCAAACATACAACCATCCAATCAAAGACGTATATATCTACTCTTTATTCCAAGGGTATTTATATAAAAGGCAAGTTATTTGAATACCCAGGAGGACAGGTTGCTCATAGCTTTCACACAATTATCTGTTTTAGTATCACCCCTTGAATCCCGCTGAAAGGGCCATCACGTCTACTAGCACGAAGACGAAGAACAGATTTATGAATGTTTGCTTCTAAAACAAGAATAAGACTGCAAGTTTAAAGTAAGCAAGCACTATGGTTTAAGTAGAGTAGCCTCACAGCAGTTAATGTAATGGCCGTAAGCTGACGAAGGTATGCTATAACAGACTGGGATTCAGATTCTGTGCCTGTCACTTTAACTTCCAGGTGTGTTTCTATCATGGTATGGTGTACTGGAGGTTAGCCCTTAATAACATATTAACCCAAACTACTTTCTAAACATTCTCATGCCACAAAGTTCCCAACATGTTTGGGTTCGAATCACATATCTTTCTCTACTGTGTGCTTTTCAGTTAACAACAAATACCACGGACATTCTTTTGCATTAATGTGATATTTTTTTTTGTACAATTAAACACACTGAAATATGACAAACAAAAGCCTGTAATCAAAGCCAGGAGTTATTTAGTGTTCTCAGGGAATCAATGAGACAATGTTTTCAAATATAAAAACAGTTTTCAGAGCTCCAAACTGCATTAAATGCTCTTCACTGACACTGTTTTGTTTCATATTCTCTTCCTCTTTGTAATTACAACAATCATATTTATTTTTTGCATAGACTCCAGTGTTGGGCACCCTATTTGTCAAGGAAATCCTTTTATGTAAATGGTGAGTTGGATAAGAGTGAAACATGGAAAACCACCTCTGGATGGTGGTCAGACTTTGAAATATAATTAAATAAGTTATTTTAAATAAGTTAAAATAAAACAATAAAATAAAAAGAGTGGCTCAGTCATAAAGGGGAGCTAAGAGAGTGGAGGGGCAGATTTCACAGTGTGTTTTGGTCTATGCAATTTAGCTGTGAATCACGTACATAGACTTAGTGCCTTCAAATGGGGTCGTGTTTACCGTGTTCCCCCCTCTTGTGGTATTCACTACCACGCAAGTGGAAAGTTTCTGAAAGCTCAGAGTTCCCGGGGTGTGACGTGTTTGTTGACGTTGTCAGAAAGTGTACATAAGTGAATATATTGTAATTTTAGTCGTATATTAAAATCTTTGTATGCAAGCTCACAAGTTTCAACTGAAGGCACCAACTGTAAATAAAGATGGACGACATGACAGCTCCTTAAAAGTGAAGCCAAAACACCTTGCTCGCCCCCTGGTGGCTGGTTGCAGTATATGTCATAAATCCTGCCTCTTCCATGTTAGCGGATGGGAAACTAAAAAGTCAAAGTACACCGCAAATACATTTTTCCCAAAGATGAGACGTCATGATTGGCAGCTGTGCTCTGGTCGCGACTGGTTCGGGTAGTGACTAATACCACGGCTTCACCGCCTGATCACTACTACGCAGACTCTGACTCCAAATCAGATCAAAATCTCAACATGGGAGCTCCCGTAACCGGGATATTTTGGCTTCACTTCTGAACAGTGGGAGGAAGTGGAGATGCGTCATTCATCTTTATAGACAGTCTATGATCACGTACAGCACTCCCATTTTGCCAATTTTTTACACTTTAATCCTCACTTGAAATGACTTCTACATGAGGAGCAAGAGGAAATTATCATTACGACGTTATTAGAGCTTTATAACACCAGGTAGCCTTGCACAAAATGGAACAAAGGTAAACAAAGTAGGATGTCAATGACCTCTAAACTCTGCACATCATTGGCAAGCTAAGATTACAGGCAAACAGGAAGGGTATGGGGGAGCTGGGGGAGGGGATTATTCACATTCACAATGGACAGAGAGGCAACAGTGATGAATTACTAAATCCCACGTAACCTTGCATTTCTTTCCCAGGCCGTTCACAATGAAGTACTTTACTTTTTACACAAACACTGCAGTGCTTCCTTTTGATGCTCACTATAGCAGGTTGTCATTCACTTCCAGTAATAAGTGGGCACTTAATTGTACTAGCTAGCATTTTTCTTTGGTGACTGAGAGCAACTTTTTTGGACACTTCATTCATTTTTGATATTTAATGCCTTAAAATTCATCGAGCCATTAATTTATTTGAGTCCATAATAAGAAATACATTTAAGTAAAAAAAGAGGTTGGTGATTAAAAGTCTGAGCCAGGAAAAGTAAAATTGGCAAAATAAATCTTTACATGACTGGAAGCAATTTATTTTATCAACTTTAATGTGTTTAAAAACAGCATGTAAAGGATGTAGTGTTATGGAATCACCTTTTTTTATCAGGAGCACCAGGGATTCCTTTGTCGCAGAAAAAATAAAAAAAGGCAATGAAAGTCGTTGGCCGAGTGAGGTAAAACTTCTGAAATGTTATAACTGAAAAAAACAAGTTCAAGTGTTGTAGTAATCCCTCACAGATTTAAGGGTAATGATTAATGTTGTTTGTGCATTTGAGAGGACTCAACAAAGTGACGCGAAGGGGAAAGAAAAAGGAAACATTAGTGCGCTTATATCTTCAACTGGTTGATATGATAAGAAAAGAGAGAAAAGTTCGACTTCACAGATAAAAATAAGGTCATAAAATTGAGGTGTAAAACAACAAACAGGAATGGCATTAAATTTCAGCTTTTCGTTAACGATCTTTCAATTAAAATGCTTCATAGATTCACCAGTGCAATGTACATTTTGGTGGCACTTGATGAACTCTGGGTTGACACTACACTGCTGAGTCTGTTCACTTACATTTCCCACCAAAGCTCCAGTTACATTTTCTCTATTTAAACCTTGGCTCTGACACTTTTTTTATCTATTCTTTTCAACTGCACAGTTGTCTGAATATATTATACACATCAAACTTTACAATGAAAGGTTTCGTAACATTTCAGGGCTTAGCCTCTTGTCAAGCTTAGGCCTAAATTAAACACCATCCATTTATTACACTCTAATGTGGTCAGAATAAGAGAGAGAGTACATAAATTATTTGGAGTGTCAGCACATAAAAAGTTAGAGCTATAAATGGTGTATGGAGTGCCACCTTACTACTCCCTGACACACGGTCAGATGTCCTGTTAGCCAGGAACAGAAAGTCATGGTCAGGTATGGGCACAAAATAAATGCAAAAGTCTGAGAAATGTATATGTACATAAGCAGCTATCCTGCTCCTCTTTTACCACTATAAAATACAGCATCTCTCTCGAATTCTCTTGGCCAAACTTTTACTTTTCTTCTTCCCGTTCTTCTCTTTGCTGTCCTCCATTTTCCTCGCCCGGATCTCTCTCATCAGGTCAAAGAACACCTGTTAAAAAACACAAAAACTCGTGTTTCACGCTTTTCTGTTTGCTGAATATCAACGACGTAAACTTGTTCCAGGTACACACGCCGATTTTAGGCCCGATTCCCCTCTCCCGACAATCGTCAGCAAAGCCCAAATTTTTTTTTTGTTCTTAATATTTTCCAGATATTCCTGTGGTATGAGGTATGTTGAGAATGATTTTTAAATCCCCTGGTCTCTCACATTTTCAAAATCTCCAAATCTCTTAGTGTGGGCCAGCCTTTAGCCAGTCAAACGTACCTTGTCAACATTAGCACGGGTTTTGGCAGAAGTCTCCACGTAGCACACGCCCCACTGCTCGGCGCGTGCCTTCGCCTCGTCTGCGCTAACCTGCCGTCGGTCATCCAAATCTGACTTGTTACCAACCAAGAGAAAGGGCACATTCTCATCCTCCTTCACTCGCAGAATCTGCTCTCTGCAAAGAAACACATATGTCATTCAGCCATGAATTATGTAAATAAACAGATTACTGCTTGCTAAAGGGAATGAGGCAAAATTGTAGAAAATACAAATGCCTTTAATGATGTTCCACAATGTCAAAACAGTAAACATTGGTTATGCGTTTTAGCAGGAGGAAGATACCTAATGGTCTCTGTCATTAAATTCTAATGGATTGAATATTGTTTGCCACTGGACCTGAAGTCGACTGTTGCTGCAAATGACTCCAGTTCTGTGATGGAGAATACACAGAGGAAACCCTCGCCGCTGCGGAAGTAGTTATCTCGGATGGCTGCATAGTCCTCTTGTCCAGCTGTGTCAAGGATGTCAATCTGTACCTCCTCTCCGTCCAGCACCACTTTCTTCCTGTAGCTGTCTGCTTTGGTGGGCTCGTAGTCTTCAACAAACTACAAGGGGGGGATATAACATAAACTTGGTCATGCATTATGCAAACGAGAAACTTTCCTACCTCAACAACTTGTGAATTTGACTTGAGTGTTGTGATGCAAGTTGCTCACCTCATCGTACATGAACTGGAGTGTGAGGGCTGATTTCCCCACTCCTCCACTGCCCACCATTATCACTTTGTGCAGGGCTAGAGAGTTCTGCCCTTTTGGCTTAGCAGCTGCCATGGCTCTGCGTGCACCAGGAGAGATCCGAGTGTGAAAGGTAGAAAGTTCAATGTGGAGCTTGAGGATTGTGAAATGAAGGCCGTGAAATCCAGCTGCAACAATGATAATTCCTGGGGAGATTATAAAAAAAAAAGAAAAGAGAGGAGAAATCCTAAGATGTTTCATCATCATTTCCGAGGCTCTGGATCCCATTTCTGCAGCTAGGCTGCAAAGCCATCATTGTATCTCATAGCAATAAAATAAAACCAGGATAAACTGCCATTACACTATAAACGTAGTGCAGAGGATTATTCTCTGTACCAGGTTAAGACTAAAGCAAGATAAAACGTGGCTGCTTTATAAATCAGTACTTTCATTATCGCTCCTCCCTGCAGCTATGTGTCTGCAGAACGACTATATGCCCCTTAATTTAGCTATAGTGAACACTGTCCTTTTACTTTTTCTTTGCAAGGACAAAAAAAGTCATAGAAATAGATTTCATTACTGGAAAAATAGTATTCATAGCACTGTTTCCACATACATTATGCAGAAATTATTTGGGTGATGAAATGGTCTGCCAGAAAGCTGCATTCATGGTCAGTCTTATAGATTAGCAAAATGCTTCAAGTTGGTCAGTCGGTCCCTTGGGGGAAAAATACCAAAATATAGAGGGACAATCATTTACATTTATGCTTTATGCTGATGTTACTTCCAATAAAATATTATTGAAAAAAAATAGAAGCAACCTTGTGAATGCAGAGCTATTTTGCAGCCAACCACTGTTGGAAATTAACTTTTTTGTCCACCAGCCACTGTGGCTGGTAAATTGCAAAATCCACCAGCCACTCCAGAAATTATTATTGTTTTTTTGGCTGGTGAGTGAAATCTAGCAGCCACTTGCATACTTTACCAGCATTTGGCTGGTGGCTGGTGTTAATTTCCAACCCTGCAGCCAACTTTCACATGCCGGATGTCAGACAAACCACACATAAATTAGCAGTTTGTGACATTCTTTTGAGAAATCCTAACAACATCGATGACATATTGATAATTAAACTTATTGTGCATCGTGACAAACATTACGTACATTCCACTAAACCGAACAGGAACCTGCCAAAGCCATTTAGCAATGACTTTTTTTTTTTTTTAAAGCTTCTGAGTAACATCTGGCAGTATTTTACAAAGGACTGGATAAAATCTGACAGATGCCAAAGCTATTTAGTGGTCAGTTTCCCTTACTGGACAGTCCAGGAAGACTATGGGAATACCATCAAGTGTGTGTTAATGCCCTTCCTCTATCACCGGCCCACACAGACCTCTCTGGGGATCAGGGATAAAGATGGGAAAGCAGCCAATGGGTAATTATACAAATTAACAAAAGGGGTGTATGCACTAAATGTCAATATTAAGATTTAGTACAGGAGGCCATGGAGGCTTTTACTTTAACCATTTAGGCTCCCATAGTAAGTATGTAAAGCTTTATTTATATATAGGTTAATAACATGGCCTCTGCATTTTGAACCACCTGTAGGCGATTTAAAGCAGATTGACTGAGGCAGGTGTAGAGGGAATTACAATAGTCTAGACGGGAGAATATGAAAGTGTGAATTAAAAATTCAAGATCCGTGGAGGACAAGACGCATCTGATTTTTTGCAATGTTTCTTAACTGGAGAAAGCATGTCTGGACAAGTTTAGTGACATAATGGTCAAAGATGACACCAAGATTCTTAGCTGTAGGACTGATATTGGATTGAAGTGGGCCAATAAACTGATGAACTGCTGTAGTAGTAGTAGTAGTAGTAGGGGACAATGTCTCTTAAATAGTTTGGAGGAAACATTTTGTTAACTTATATAACGTTATATGCATATTTTAAGTAACATCAGGAAAGTTTAAGTCAATAAGAAACAGTAACAACAAAGATCTCATCTTAAATGATGACCTCATCATGACGTGTCAGTAAACTGTAATTAGGTAATGGTGACACATCATAACAAGTAAACAAACCTATAAACGGATCATGAAAGTGGCTCAATAACATTAATAACACTGGCAAATAATAAAAGAAATATACTGTTTAGCTTAGCAAGTAAAGAGTCACCGTAATATTACAACAACAGACGACTGAAAGCATCAATAACACCAAGCAATGCTCTAATAATCGTGTTAACTTATTAGCAAGTTATCTAGTGGCATTTCAACAGCAGGTGAACTAGCTAGCAGGTGATGTGGCTAACTAACAAGCTAACTAGCAGCTTAACTAGCAGGTTAACGTCACCTGGATGTTAATTAACATCTAAAGAACATGAAGGTAGCAGATAATTAAAAGGTAAATCCTTAACATCGGTTACTAAGCAACAGATGTTCGGTCGATCCCTGTTAGCCACAGCTAGCAGGCTAAACGGCTAACAAGCTAACAAGCTAATCACAACTAACTGATGCAACGTTAATAATAATAAAATAAACAAATATAAGCAGCAGTTATAGCGTTATAAAGGCAGATTATGTGTGTGAATAACAGCACCTACCGGTAGATTGAATAGTGTTCAGCTCGCTACGACGTTTGACGGAGGTTGAATTAGCTGCTTGTTAGCTCATGGCTAGCTGCTCTGAAGCTAACTCCTCCAGCAGCGGACTGACTCTGTCTGACAACGCCCGACCGTCTGGGAGGAGAACCGGCTGGGATTAACACACTCAGTTTTACTACTTTATGTGTCGATTTCTCACTAATAAAAACATTGCAGAATAGCTAAAAATGATAATATTATTTACAAATTATGTAGCTTCAAGGTTGATGTAATAGAGTGGATTAAACATGAGAGTTAATTGGTTAATTGGATAATCTGTCTATATAATTTGTCTCAGGTGGAGTCTCTTTGTCAAGTCAGCAAGAGTGACAGACTTTGAGGAGCAGGTAATTTGTTTTTTACAGGTTAGAGTTGTAGTTTTTTTTTAAATTTAAAATATTTCTTTATCATTAAATGCAAACACAAAAGTGACTGTGTGTTTCTAGCCCAAAGATATATTGTTATTTTATAAATTAATATTTTATCATTAAATCCAAACACACACACATTTGTAACCCAAAAATATATTTTAAAAATGCCTAAAATTAAAAGAAAGAAAAGGCAATTCCAAATTTAAGCTTGTCTTTGCTGTTTTAATAATATTACATTTTTTTCCTCATTTGTTTTATCATTAAATCCAAACACAAAAGTGACTGTGTGTTTGTAGCCCAAAGATATATTGTTATTTTAAATAAATTAATATTTTATCATTAAATCCAAACACAGAAGTAGGCCTAACTGTTTATAAGTAACCCAACAATATATTTTAAAAATATCTAAAATTTAAAGAAAGGAAATTACAAGAAAAAACAATTACAAATTTAAGTTTGTTGGGACTTTTTTATATTTAATTGTTTCACTCCTTTTCTATGCTTTCCATGAAGTCCATAAAAAAATTGCAAAGAAGACATGGAATTAAACATGTCATCTTTACTTTTTCTGTGAACATAACAGCAATTTCTCACGAATAAAAACAGTTTTAAATATGAATATGATTTATAAGTTATTTTGCTTCATGTACATTACAAATTAAGCTTATGGATATTTACGTTTTAATATTTAAACTGTTATTTTTTTTCTCCTTTTTGTATGCCTCAGTCATGAAGTCCATAATCTCTCAGCTGCACTTGAAATTTGCAGAGAAGACATGGAATGAAACCTTTCAGCTTGTCCGAAGATGCATGGTAAGACAAATTATCTGTTTTCATCAGCATGTTTGTTAAATACCACAGTGTAAATCATGGAGATGACACCGAATTCTCATTGACAGGGTTATTTAAAGGCCCTTTTATTAGTTCTATGCAGAGAAAAGTGATGATGGCTTAAATAAGAGTAATTGTTACTGGATGGCGTCTCTAATATGATGATGTGCTGCAAATCAGGAACTGGTGTGGTAATGCACTGAGAGTGAGAGCATCTATCCGGGAACACACAAGTCTTTGTTATTGGATCAGTTTGTGCATTGACGGATTCACTTCAACCACATGGCAGAGTATGAGTAGTGCGCCTTTTTGAGACAAAACAAAGTTGTTTTTCTCGGCCAGCAATGGCTTTGATTCTAGTATGTTTAACACTGTCATGTTTAGTAAGACGATCTATATCATTTGGCTACAGGTTTAGGACCAAATATGCAAAGCTTTGCAGATTCAAATGTCTTTTACACTCAACAAAAAGGCTGCAAAGTGCTCTTTTAGTGCATGTAGCACTGCTGTATGCTGAGGCAATGAGAGGGTGTGTTAGTTTACTTTAGATTTGTCATGGGTGGAGCAGCAGGAGAGATAATACTTTTGGATTAATACAAAGTGGAGCTTGGCAGCGGTCAGTCTCTGGAGTCCAGTAAAGAAACGTGATTAGTTTGGTGGGCTGAAGTGATGTGTGGTCCAGTGGGGGGATAAGGCAGCTGAGGCTCGTCATGCAGTTTCCTGCCAGCAGCAGTGATGCTGAGGAGGACTTTTTTGTAGGATCAGGCTTCTAGAAAATGAAGCACTTTGTATTTTCATTTCTTTTCCAACCTTCCTGGTATTTAAAACATACCGATCCCAAAGTGCAAAGCATCTAAATCCCCTTGCACTGCACTGGTGTCGTGGGATGGGCTGCGAGGATCAAACACTGTTTACACAAGGATGACTTTGTCACACAACTGGTCCATTGTTTGTTTCTGCCCTTTGTCCCCCAATAGGACAGACGCAAAGATGAATCCAGACCCTGTAAGCTGCTGGTTAGATCACTGGAAAGGCTCCAGGAAGAGTTAAATGGTAAACAAACAATATGCAAATGCTCTTTTTGTATGTATTTTAGTACATGTATGTCACTTTACCTGTGAGTAAAGTCTGTCTCTGTGTGTTTCAGTGTCCTGTATGAAAGCCATGAGGTCGCGTCTGGAGATGATCGCCAAACAGCAAGGGTAGAGAGTTGTGATATTTTACTTCACAGCCCTACAAAATCTATTTTATTGGTCTATAATGAACAGGATCATCATTACAGAGCTTAATTTCTCTTGTAATATACTGTGGTGGCGCAAATCTTCTCCTGCCCTGTCCTCCCTAGAATGGGCTTTCACATTAACGAGGCCACATGCTACCTGACAGCCGATTTGTTCTACCTGGAGGTGGTGCTGCTGCCGTGTGGCGGGGTGGCGGAGGTCAAAGTGGCTCCACATGGAGGCTTCCCTGTTGTAAGTGGACTACCATTCACACTACTCCCCTTTACTCTGTGTGATAATAAATTGAAATTGTCTTGCAGCCCAGTGAGTCCTTCCTGCAGCTGCTGAGGTAAGCATTAGAGTGATCATAAATTTGTCATTTTGCTTGCAAGATGAAGTGCTATTTAAATGATTAGCTAAAGATAAATTGTTTTAGATGCTGATATTTTTTATGCGCAGGTCAAAACATTTTGCCGAGTTCTCCGTGAAGTTGGCAGGCCTCTTTACCCAGTACAACATCCCTGGGGACAAGTACCTACTCTTTAATATGATTCAGCCTTTTAATATTGTAGGCCTCTTGCAGTCATTTAGCTATTTATGTTTTTTTGTTTCAGTGTAATCAAATTAAAATTGTTTGCATCTCTGCAATGCCTCGGGAAAGACTTGCAGCAAATCTCAAATTTGCCAAGGTAAGTGACATAAAAGAGCTGCGACGATTAGATGATTAATTTGTAGATCGATTCCGATATTTGATTAATTGCTTCAAGCAAAAATGTCAAATATTGGCTGGCTCCAGCTTCTAAAGTATGAGAACTTGATGCATGTTTTCATCATATGATGAGTAAATTAAAGATATTATATTTTGATTGATATTTGGATAAAATGGCAATTTAAAGACATCACTTTGAGCTCTGGGAAGTTATGATGTCACTACTTTTTGACGTTTCATAAACTAAACGATTGATTGAGAAAGTAGTCGGCAGATTAATTTTTTTTCATACATTTTATATAGAGTTGTTCCAATATGCAAAAACTAATCCCACCCACCAAAAAACAAAAACAAAAAGGCCAGAATATATCAAGTATATTACAATAGTGTTAGTAAATTGTACAAGCATACCAAAAAAGCTGAACAAGTCCTACAGTTAATGCAACTAAATGTCATTATTCGGCAGATTAATAATGAAAATAAAATGTATTTTGTTGTTTTTCCTGCTTTCAGGGAGCCAAAGGACTCTGACCCCAAAGTGGACATGATTAACAATGGCAGGATCGGGTGTCTGATAGCTGGAAAAGTAGGTACGTAACACCAAGAAGCAAAAACATAACATGCATCTTTTTCTTCAATTAATATTTAATTTATCACTTTAGATTCCCCCCTGACGATCCAGTACTTTATCACCCCGACTGATGGAATGACCTCAGATTTACGTAAGATGTCAAAGTGCCAAACAAATTACTTTATAGACCTGTTAAATGTTTGAATGCATGAGGCTCGTTCCTATATGCATGTAAAGTCTTAACAATTGTACCTGAAAAGATTTTGTTTTTGAAAAATTGGCTGACACAGAGGCGGTCGTCCATGCAGCCCAGGTGACTATAGGTGTCAGTTATGAAACCCACAACCTTCAGATGGCGTCTGTGATCCCACAGCTGGATCCCCAGGGGTGACGTGTTCCTGTTTTAATCTCTCACTCAACAGGATACTACTCATTATACATCCCACAGTGAATGTGATGGTGTTTTATATGGTAAAATTGTTTCCTATGGCAGTCGTCCTGTATTCCTGCCGTTTAGTGAGGCACCATGTGAAGCGCTGCCTGCCTGCTTTCTCCTCAAACTGCAGCCAGCAATACCAATGATGTTGTCTTTTGTATACAAGCTCAGCCAAATTACAGGTCTGTGTAAAGATTACACCTTTCTAAATGATCTATTTAAACGTAAAGCATCAGCCCCATCACATGCTCTCTGTGATATTTCATAGACATGGCCATACCAAATGTTGACCTGCAGTGGGCACCATTACCCAAGCTTCTGATGAGACGTTCGCCGAGTGCAAACAGCCATGAGGAGACGTCAGATGAGCAGGATACTATTTTTACAGTGGTATATATGATCACCACACTGTTTACCTTTATTTGTCTAGCTTTGCTGTCCTTGTTCCTAGCTTTCATTTTTCACACACTTGGCCAATAAAGGTGATTCTGATTGTGTTAAGCTCAATGTGAAAGGTAACTGGGTTCATTTCAAGCTGAATTATTATGCAAGCTTTGGATTTATGACAAAAGGAATCAATATGTTTTCTTTCCAGCCTCGTCCTGGTGGTGTGATGCACAGTTATGTCCTCCCCAGAGCTGCATGGAAGGTGGTTCCCCAGATAGGGACCGTAGTGGACAGCATTCCCTTCACCCACCCGACCCACGTCCCAGGCCTGCTGGAGCTGCTCCGACATCAGAGCTCCATCAACACCCTGCTGAGGAGCTGCATCACTTCTGAGTGTGCAGGAACCGGTAGGGGACATTGTAATATCACGAAATTGGTTGTATTGGGCAAGGTCATCATGCAAAGTTGGCAAGAAAAATGAAGACAATTACATGAGTGAGTTATGTGATGGTTTATTCTGCTATCAGGTTCGGTTTGTGACCTTCACTTCGAAGTCCTTCCAGAGTCTGAGACCAGCTTTACTGTGACCTTCCACCGACCTGACACTGACTCGCTAGCTGTTTGTGAGCAGAATATTACTTTTATCTGATTAGTTTAGGTTTCATAAGCAGTGCCTGTAATGGGCTGATCCACATGAGTACCCTTACTACTTATAACGTACCGCCACCTCCTGGTGAGTTGAGGTGTGCACCCCCTAAACATCCACTCTACTGCATCTCTGTGTAAACACATAGCCAGCTTAATGCTGAGAAAACTGCGCTGAAACTGCCCTTGGTATTCCTTCTCATTATCCCAATTTAATATGTAGGCCAACACATATTTTAAGTTGGTTTTATTGTAACGTAAATGCAAAATTTGTGTACAGTTTGATTTGTATCAATAGCTATGTCATACACTGCTGAATTAGGGTACTGACACCTTTTTTGGTCCAATTCAGACACTGCTCATAAGGCGTATAATTTTAAGGTAATGGAAAATAGGAAGAGAATCTGACTTGTTGCCTTTTTGTGTTGGCCACAGTGCTGGTGAACGTACCTTATCCTCGTCAGGTCTTCTGCACTTTGTTCGGAGCAGGAATAGGGGATCCCTCTCTGGATGAATATCTTTCCACTGTCACGAAGAGGTATGGCTTCATAACTTATATCTACCTCTTATTTCTCTACAGTTTTCCACTATGGGGACTAACATCATCACACATAAATACAGTGGGGCTCATTGGATCCACAAGAGTCTCAGCTTTACAGTGATACCCAATTTATGTAATTCCAAGACTGTTTAGGGACCCCAGTATGCAGAAATATGCAAAGACATTATTTTAGTATAGGCAAAATTAACACAATTATACTACATTAAAAGAAATGCATGTTTGTTGCCCCAAACTGCATGTGATTATAATAAAGTGGGCATGTCTGTAAAGGGGAGACTCGTGGGTACCCATAGGACCCATTTACATTCCTATATCTCTGGGTCAGAGGTCAAGAGACCCCTTTTGAAAATGGCAATGCCAGTTTTTCCTCACCAAAATTTAGCCTACAGTAACTTTGGAGCATAATTTAGCCTCCTTCCCAACATGCTAGCATGACATGGTTGGTACCAATGGATTCTTTAAGCTTTCTAGTTTCATGTGCCTCATGGCCTCCTACCTTAGTAGGAGCCACATCTTGTTTTTTGAAAATTGATTGACTTTGACATAAAATCAGTAGTTTAAAATGTACAAAACGTTGTCATCGTTGCATTCTGCCCTCAACCTGACCTTTTCTAATGCTGTGTCTCAGGTTCATGTCCGTTCCTGTGACCTTGAAGACATTATTCAGCAAGCTAGAGGAGGTCACCTCTGCTCCACTTTCTCCCGGCCACCCAGCCACCACAGAGGCCGAAAATGACCACTCAGCTCCCTCGAGTATTGCTGTGACCGACACCAACGGCGCCTTGACCGCGTCCTCCCAGAGTGCAGCTGTGCCAGAGGATGGCTTCAGCGTCTCTGGTTCGGCCTCCTATGCCATGTCTGTAGCCAAATCTGAGCTCCTTCCTGAAATAAACACGAGTCCTGCTGTCAACCCGTACATGTTCTCTCCTGTGGGTGTGTTTTCTCACTGGGGGACCAATTGCGACCAACTGTCAGAGCTCATCTGAATCTGTACGCGTGTATACATGACGTGATGACAAAGTTTAGCCTTTTTAAAATGTGTCATTTTTAGAAATTAAATAAATGTTTTCATAAAGCAAATGTTTCTTTACATGTAAAATCAGGATTACCATGAAACATGTCATGTGTACACATTGAGATGCTGTGAAACTGCAGCTGTTTGTTAATTCAGCTCTTGTGTGATCACATCCATCTCCTGCAAGCTGGGGCATTCCAGTGTGGCAGAGATTGCTGCCTGTAAAGGTTTGAGGTTTGGCGTTTGACCTCCCTCAGACAGCCGAGAGCACAGTTGATTGATACCATGTGAGCCAATCAAACATTGTTAACGTGCATTCATGATGGCTCGTAAGAATAAAGTATAGAGATTAGCACGCTACACATTAAAATAAGAAATGGCTGTGCTGGATGCATAAATTATATCAAAGTAGGGCTTAATTGTGACCATCATTAAAAATTTACAGACCACTTTTAAACACTTTTCCCCCTTTAAAACTATTATTTTTTTTTACAAAAAATAAATGGCAGTTGCTATTAAAGTGAAGGAGTTCAATACCTTTGTGGAATTAAACTCCTCAGTCTGAAATATCTTAGTTATCCTGGGACAGCTACCAATATAGTACCCATACCTTATCAGACATATTTTGCCATGTAAAGTGGAGAAGCAACACATGTGTCATAAAGCTCCCATAATGCAAAAATAGCTGTTTGCACTTTTATATCAATATTTTTATTGAATCTTTTTCCATTTTTATGCAAACATTCATGCACAAAACGTAACAAACACTGGACATCTGGCATACCGGTACGTGCTCATATAATAAATAATAAATAATATAATAAAAATAAATAAAATACAATCTCTATATATTTTTAAAAATAAAATAAACAAATACATTATATTACATATAGAAATAAAAATAATAATGAACTTTAAAATTAAAAAACAAAGTGCGGTATGTGTAGCCTCCTTGAGTTTGTCCTTGGACATTAGCTAGCTTATAACTTGCACTATTCCCTTTATATCTTGAATTTTCTTACAGTAAGTGTTTTTGCTCTTTGTGTAGAGTTTAATTTGTGCCATACTCCATTCAAAAATCTTCAGATTGTGAGGATATGTGTTGATATGGAGCTGAAAGCAGCATTTGACTTTAATTTGCCTACTTTTTAAAGATATGCAGCATTTACATTCTTCATATAAAATAGAGTGACATCTGGTGGTCATATTTTAAACACTTAAAAAAAACTTAATCTTTTTACCCATGCACATTATTTCCAGAAAATTAACTTTTATTGTCTGTCTAGCTTAAGTTAAAGGCATTTTACACTGTGCTATAATGAAAGAAATTTGAATTTGATTAGTGGAGTTATATTAACCTGTGTGTCTAATTAGAGAATATAAGTTAGTATATATGGAGGACAGAACCTGCCAAAATAAAAAATAAATAATTAAATGACTTGATGAATGAATAAATATGTCATTAAATGTAGAAAAAATAATATTAAAAATAAATGTAGCCATTAATTAATTGATAAAATGTGACATAAGTGGACACTTCTGTTTTAATTTGCTTCTTTATTTATTTATATTTGTATTAATTCCCTTATTTATTTACTCTTCTGTTTAATTTTCTCTTTACTTATGTATTTAGTTTTTATTAATTTATTTAATTTTTTGCATTTATTTTTTATTTATTAATTTATTTTGCTATACTTAATGACATGTTTATCTATTTTTTTATTTTTTTATTCATTTATTTCTAATTTTTTATTTTGGCAGGTTCCGTCCTCCATAAGTATAGCCCAAAATACCATGTTATCCTCAGCAGATTTGTGGGCTGTGTGCATTTAGAAAGGAATTTCAGCGTGTATGTAGAATATTAAGTCACCTGTCAACAGCAGACAACTGGTTTTGTCCTGCGACTTTACTTCTGGATATCCAGTGACCTGTACGGCTGCTATTCATAGACACATTCCCACATGTGTGGTTAAACCATTCTCTTCTTTCAGCACGACTTTATCCTCAGAATATTCAGAGATTATGAATCCTCTGCTCTGATTGGCTGAATCTCTTAAAGTCACACCTGTGATGACATAATACTACTTAAATATTAAAGAGGTACATAAAGGACAAATAGGATTGTGACTGCTGCTTCCATTATGTCAGCTGCAGACTATGACTGTGTTATTCCAGTGGTGGAAAGTAACTAAGTACATTTACTCAAGTACTGTACTTAAGTACAATTTTGAGTACTTGTACTTGAATATTTCCATTTTCTGCTACTTTATACTTCTACTTCACTACACTACTTTTTGCTCCTCGATATTTATTTGATACTTTAGTTACTTTGAAGACTTTACTCAAGTAATTGAATCCAGTACTTTTACTTGTATCTGAGTAGCCTATTCCCAGTGGTGGAATGTAACTAAGTACATTAACTCAAGTACAACTTTGAGTATTTGTACTTGAGCATTTACATTTTCTGCTACTTTATACTTCTACTTTACTTCTACTCCACTACACCTCGTTAAAACAGAATATAATATTCTATAATAATATTAAACGAACCATTCTGCATAATGAGTATTTTATGTTTAATACTTCTGTACTTAAGTACCATTTGGAATTCAGGACTTTTACTTGTAGTGGAGTATTTTTAGTCTATGGTATTTGCACTTTTACTTAAGGATTAGTAAAGGATCTGAGTACTTCTCCCACCACTTTCTATTTATACATTTATTGCTACTTTTATTGAAGTAAAAGCTCTGAGTACTTCTTCCATGACTGTGAATACTTTAAGTACATTTTGCTGATAATATTCTGTACTTTTACTGAAGTGGCATTTTGAATTCAGGACTTTTAATTGCAGTGGATTATAGTATTTCTACTTTTACTTAAGTAACATTTTGAATTCAGGTCTTGTAGTGGGTTATTTTTAGACTATGGTATTTCTACTTTTAATGAAGTAAAAGCTCTGAGTACTTCTTCCAGGAATGTGAATACTTTAAGTACGTATTGCTGATAATACTTCTGTATTTTTACTTCAGTAACATTTTGAATTCAGAACTTTTACTTGTAGTGGAGTATTTTTAGACTATTGTATTTCTACTTTTACTTAATTAAAGATCTGAGTACTTCTTTTTCTACTGTCTATTTATAAACTTGTAATATTTCTACTTTTACTGCAGTAAAGTACTTCTTCCAGGACTGTGAATACTTTAAGTACAATACTTCTGTACTTTTAGTTAAGTAGCAAGGCCATTTACTTCTAGTGGAGTGTTTTTAGATGATGGTATTTCTACTTTTACTTAAGTAAAGGATCTAAGTACTTCTTCTACTTCTTCCATGCCTAATTCTACACTTGTAGTATTTCTACTTTTACTGCAGTAAAAGTAGAAATGCAGTAAAAGTTCAGAGTACTTCTTCTTCTCTCTACAGTGTGAGTCCCAGACAGTGTGTCGTGGTCTTATCTCTCTCTTTAAATATCCACATCTCTCCTCCTCTCTGGTCTGCGGTCTCTTTAAATCCAGATCCAGATCCAGATCCAGAGGAGGAGAGAGAGCTGAGCCTCCTCTCAGACTCGTCTGGCTGCTCTGTGAGCTGTGATTGCCTTCACAAAGCCTGATAAACAGCTGCTTACCATTTAGACCACTTCTACTAAGTTTTCCTCTGAGTTTTGTGCGTGTATATGTAGATGTAGACAGCTCTTTGTGTCTGTGGATGTTCAGATATAGAGAAAGTCTGCTGCACCGCTGGAAGGAGTCTGGACTTTGCGTAATGCTGAGGCTCCAACATCTGGATTAACTATTTGGAGTCTAGCAGGGCCTGCACAAAGACTGTCTAGTCTCTCTTTATCTCTTTTTCTCTCTTGGATTTAACTCCTTCTGATACACCGAGGTTTGCTGCGTAGATTATGTATTCTTTAAGATGGGAGCGAACAATGGAAAACAGTATGGAAGCGAGGGTAAGTTAATATAATTACACCACTTTAACACATGTTTTATTTGAGACGATTGTCTTTTTACGATCAAACTGTACCACAAAGGTTTCTATATTACAGATATCCCTTAAATCAGAAAACAATGTGCGGTTTCTTGGGTCTGTAACGTTCCTTCAGTTTGTCCCTATAGACATTAGAGAGCTAGCTGAACACCAAGCTAAAACTAGCTTAAAGACTATCTATAAACTATCTAAAACTATCTTAACCTATCTAAAACTATCTATAAACTATCTAAAACTATCTACAAACCATCTATAAACTAGCTAAAACTATCTTAAACTATCTAAAACTATCTTAAACTATCTATAAACTATCTAAAACTATCTTAAATTAACTAAAACTATCTTAAACCATCTAAAAATAGCTAAACACTGCATTAAACCTAGTTTAAACTATCTAAAACTATCTTAAACTATCTATAAACCATCTATAAACTAGCTAAAACTATC
>CAKAOH010005697.1:0-15885 GCA_916701665.1 Sebastiscus tertius | reverse complement strand
TATATATATATATATATATATATATATATGTGTGTGTGTGTGTGTGTGTGTGTGTATTATGTTTCATTGTAATCAAAGACAATTGTATTTGCAGATGTTCAGTGTAACAGCTGGCTGCTGGAGAGGAATGCAAACCCAAGCAAGATAAAGTTCCTGCACTCCTGCTGGTACAATGTGCTCCCATGTAGCCACAACCATGGATGTTGTATATTATGTTACAGCATGCTGCAATACGATTTTCTCCAAATGCATTAACTTTAGTTTGGTCTATTGTGACCTGCTATTAGATGCATGTATTAAAATAAACAACATACTTTATAACCGGGCACAAACACACACCTGCTGGTACAATGTGCTCCCATGCAGCAACAACCATATATGTTGTACATTATGTTACAGCATGCTGCAATACGATTTTCCCCAAATGCATTAACTTTAGTTGGGTCTATTGTGACCTATTAAAATAAACAAAATACCTTATAAATGGGCACAAACACACCTTTAATCACTCAATGTTGGCAGACTGTGAGGCAGTGGAGCCAGGTTTTTATAACACCTCACAGACAGGGTGGCAGCAGAAGCAGTCAAACTCCAAATTCTTCACCTCCAAACCAGACTAGGTTGGTCCTGGTTCTCCAATATGTCCTGAAGGTCCGAGGACGTGTCTGCCCGGCAGTGCAGGACCGTCATCCACGGTGGAGTAAACGCTCTGCACGTACAGCACTAGTCTCTGGAAGCAACGCCCCTGCGTCCTGCTGCTTTCAATAATATCGGAAACATAAAACACACATGAATAAATGACATAAGAGAGGAGTCTGACTTTCAAGGATATATCTAAAATTCACAGGGCAGATACATTCATAAACAAGACTGAGACTAACAGTTAATTCTAATAGTTTGTTTTATATTTTGTATTAAAAATATAAACATCAACTCGTCCAAAGCAGAAACAATTGAAGATTACGACTACAGAGGAGCAATTGAACGCTACACATATGAGTTATCTATTTATATGGAAGTGTGCAACGGGTGTTTCGGTTTAACAAGTGACCGTGTTAACTGGTGATTCTCAGCTGAATGCGTCGTGGTTGCTCATAGTGACAGCAGCTGTTGAAAACAGGAACACAACATAGGTGTCCTCATAAAAGCCTTACATTTTTACTTTACTCAATGTTAAATATATACGCATCTGTGTTTATTATCTACGTCAACCATTTATGTAAGTTACTAACTAGGAGAACCACGGACACCTTTTTGCTGAATGTCACAAGTTAACACGGTCACTCATTAAACCGAAACACCTGTCACATGTCACACAAACATGCAAAGAAGCCACTAAACTAACTTATTTACAGCTTTTCTACCAGAGTTTGGTGGTTAAAGTGTATGGTCCCTTGATTTTGAGTGTTTTTATGTTGTTTTTGTATGTATCAGACGCGTAGTTTAACACGGTAAACTCTACTGGTTAAACCGTTAACAATGAAAACAAGATGGCAGTTGTAACGTCTGCCATTTTCCGGTAGAGGGCGCCAAAAGTCTTCTTCTTCTTCTTCTTCTTCTTCTTCTTCTTCTGTTGAGTGTCATGGCGCTTGGCATTACCGCCACCTACAGTTTCTCAGTGGCATTACGGTAAGAGCGTGTAGGAACTGACTTCAAAATAAAAGCACGGCACCGATGAACGTGATAAACCTTTCAAAATAAAAGCACTATTCTGATGAAAGTGATGGGCCATTCAGATTCATTCAAGAGGTCACAGTCAGTCTGTCGATAATAAATAAATTAATGAATGAATAGTTAAGCTTAATTATTAGTTTAAGAGTATTTATCTAATATGCAGTTCTGCTCCTTTTATGGTTATTCCCCTTGACTCATGTGAAGCTGCCTCCAAGTGCTCCGCAGAAACCTCGTTATTCACAGTTTTAAAGTGGTGTAAATACAACTAAATAATGATGACTTTGTTGTGATTTTACACGCTTTATGTTAAGTTGTGAAAAATATCACAGAGCTTTTGATACTATTGTGATTCTGGGTTAATTTTGAGGGTTTCAAGTAGTCTGGTAACTTATTACCCACACACTACTAAGTGAAATTCTCCTATATCCGATGGTCTATGAAGGCACCTTCTCTTGACTCCTCCTCGCCTTGCTTTGAGGTTGTGTCTGTATATTAATTGAGATGCCTCCAGGAGAGGAAGAGGAGGACTGTTCGTGTCCAAGCTGCTCATCACAGCCTGTACTTTACTTCTGAACACTTTTATTTAAAAAAAAAATATATTTTTTGATTTTTTCTTTGTTTGGTGTGAGGAACCTCTGCAACATCATGAATCCGCCCTGTGGAAGATGCAATAAACCAGTTTACCCCACAGAAAAAATAAATTGCCTTGATAAGGTAAGGTGAAAAAAAAAATCACTAACCAAATATCACTCTGATTTTACAAATTTCACTAATATACATAGATATTTAGACTATAATATTCCTGTTTTATAATAAGTTTCATATGGTGGAAGAATTACTCTGATCTTGTGTAAAAGAATGGTCCATTTCAAAATAATGTATATTATATTAGATTATAATTATTCATGCATTCATTATAATGTGTTTTATATATTTTTTTTAATTTGGAGAGAGCTAAACTAGCTGTTTACCCCTACATCCTGTCATATGTTTAAGATAGGCTAATTGACTCTCAACCAGCTTTATTATAGTAAACTAAAACAGCAGTGAAATTTTGTTTTAGCAAACTGAAACTAAATTAAAAACTATATTATTAAAGTAAAACTAAAACTAAACTGAAACTACAGTATATTAACTGGTAAAAAAAAAACTAGTAAAAGTAAAATACAAATGTGTAATGTTCACTAACCAAATATCACTTTGATATTAAAAATTTCACTAATATCCATAGAGATTTAGTCTATAATATTCCTGTCTAATAATAAGTTTCATATGGTGGCAGAATTACTCAGATCTTGTGTAAAAGAATGGTCCATTTCACAATAATGTATATTATATTACTGGATTATAGTTATTCATGCATTAATTATAATGTTGAAGCTGGAAAAGGTGCATGGGGCAAATTTAACTACTTGATATACTGATTGGTTGCTTGTGAAGGAATACATTTTTCATTGTAGGGCTGCAACTAATGATTATTTTCATTGTCGATTATTTTCTCAATTAATCGATTAGTTGTTTGGTCTATAAAATGCCAGAAAATGGAGAAAAATGTCATCCCAAAGCCCAAGATGACGTCCTCAAATGTCTTGTTTTGTCCACAACTCACAGATATTCAGTTTATTGTCATAGAGGAGGAAAGAAACCAGAACATTTTCACATTTTAACATTTTACATTTTGACTTTTTTTTCCTTAAAAAAATACTCAAAACTGAGAAATCAATCATCAAAATAGTTGCCAATTAATTTAATGGTTGACTAATCAATTAATTGTTGCAGCTCTATTTTCTGTTTTATCTTAATTTATAGCACTATTTAGTTGTTGATTATATTTTTGTATTATTAATCTGAACATGCCAAATTGACAAGTAATTTAAGTTATCAAATAAATGTTGTGGAGTAAAAAGCTAAATATTTACCTCTGAACTCCATTGAAGTAGAAGTATAAAATAGCATAAAATGGAAATACTCAAGTAAAGTACAAGTACCTCAAAATGGTACTTAGTTACTTTCCACCACTGCCTATAGGCCACTTTATATTCTTCTTTTTCATGACTATCACTGTAGGTTTTTGATAAAGAGTGAGCAGTATATCTGCAAGAAAAGAAATCTGTAATTGATTCCACAAACAAAATCAAAAGTCGTCAGAAGTACTAACATGGTCAGAAGTCTTTTTCTCCTATGTGATGTTTACTTTGGTGTCACAAGCTGTTTTGTAAGACTAGTTGTTATTGTTATAATAGCAAAAAAAGAACCAAAAAATGTTGTACATTTGAACACTTAATACCGCACTCCTTTGGTTGGTGCTTTAAAGTATCTTGCTGATTACGTGGCTGACTACACACGCACAATAACATACAATACATACACACTAATACCGTTTATACACAAAAAAAACAGACACACATAAACACACACTGAGGGAGTGATGAGAGGGAAAACCACATCCGGTAGATAAACATTAGCCAGAAACCTCTAAACGGTGAAAGAGGACAGAGCACTTAGACTGTGTGTGTGTGTGTGTGTGTGTGTGTGTGTGTGTGTGTGTGTGTGTGACTACAACCAGATAAAGACAAAACTCTGATTACTGCAATCTGAAGTCTAATGGAATGAATTTAAAGATTCTCTATACGAGGCAGCTAGTCTCACCCACCGGTGGCTGGAAGGTAACACGCATCTTGCGAAACTCTCGCGAGATGATTAAGGTTAGGTATTGACCTTGAATGGTTAAGGTTGGGATCGGTCGTCAGACAGCGAGAGAGAGAGAGGGAGAGCGACGGCGATGATGGGAGCGAGTAACGTTATCGACTCCGGCCCAAGCCGTTCTGGGCTGCTGTAGAAACATGGCGGTGCAACATGGCGGAATCGAGATGTAGATATAAACAGCTCATTCTAAGCTAACAAAAACACAATGATTCTTATTTTCAGGTGATTATACACTAATGAAAACATACTTATTAATATTATATTGCATTTCTGCTAATAGATCCCCCTAAATGTTACACACTGGTCCTTTAAGGATCAAATCAAAGCAAAAATAATCAGATTAACACAAGTTCTCACACCTCATGGAAGGTGTTTTTTATGCACCTTTCTTTTTTTAAACTTCTTTTTATTTCCTTTCAACAGGTACAGTTGTACAGCACAATCACATGTTTTGACATGACCCAACAGGGTCAAGTGTCCTTAGAAGGTAGTCAATGAGCTTCGGCATCCCCGAAATGTCCATACATTGTTACATTAAGTAGGAATGAGTAATATGTTTCGTCCATAAGCCCAGAGAATACATAGATGTACAGGGAGGAAAAATAACATGTTTATTTATACTTATATTAGGGGAGAAGAGAAGTATAAACAAAGTACATTTTATGCACCTTTCAAGTCCTTTTTTGTTTTAGCTGATACCAAATGCATAAAATCTAAACAATCAGCAAGACTGAATAAGAATTTTGAATAGTTGACACTCATCTCTGACTCTCTGCTCCTTCTAGTATTGGCACAAAGGTTGTTTCAGCTGCGAGGTATGCAAGATGGCCCTGAGCATGACGACCTACAAAGGCTTCGATAAGAAACCTTACTGCAGTATGTGAGTGTTTACACCACACGACAGTTCAGTACAATATGTAGTATTATAGATCTACATCACATCTTTTATTTGCTTCTTTGTCAGTGAAACTGCAGAAGAAGCAAAAATTGACAATTTTGGGAGCTTTATTATTTCCGAAGAGATGTTCTAACGTTTCTGTTATTCTCCTCTCTTCTTTCAGGCATTACCCCAAAACCTCCTTCACCATAGTGGCTGACACCCCCGAGAATCTGCGTCTCAAACAACAGAGCATGCTCAACAGCCAGGTGAGACACCCACAGATTAGTCCCCTGTCTTTCTGAGACACTTGTCCTAATCTCATTGTCATCTTCGTCATGACTCTGTGTATCTTCTCCTCTCTGTCTGTCTCACGGCACAAGACGAGGACGCACCTCTCTGGAGAGTTGGATTCCTTTAATGTAATCAAATGAACCCTTTTGACGAACACTAAAATGAGAGCATGCAAAGCTTGACTTTGATGCAAAGATGTGAGATTCAACTCAAACAACGTGGCCAAAAATCTTTCTAAAGTGTAAATGTGTAAATCTCTTCTTCCGTTCGGTCTCCCGTGTGGCCCCGGCTCAACTCAGCCTTCGCTGTTCTTAATCTCTAATCTAATCACACTGTTCATGCCAGCAAATTAACCTGAACGAAGGGTTAAATCCTCTAAGTCACGCAAAATTAAAGAGATTCCTCCAGCGTGAATCTTACCTTAGGGATTGTCTTGACATTCAACATTTAGAGGCGAAGCTTTTCTTCCCCTTGGAGCGTTTTCCTAGAACTCAAATCATCAGTACAAACTGTAAATGCTTGCATTTATTTGTTTTGCTAAACTTTAGATCATCTGCCACCAAACTATTTGTAAAACTGAATGTTTAATCTGCAGAAAATAATCAAATCTGATTATTTTATTAGTACAGCACTCTGTAGGCTACCTGTTGAAATGTCCATAATAGAAGTCCCATACAGTATGTGCTGCATGGCTCGCTGTTGGGACCCCTATTTTTTAATTTAGAGAGAGCTAAACTAGCTGTTTACCACCTACCTCCAGTCATATGATTAAGAGAGGGTAATCGACTCTCAACCAGTGTTATTATAGTAAACTAAAACAGCAGTGAATTTTTGTTTTAGTAAACTGAAACTAAATTAAAAACTATATTCTTTAAGTATAATTAAAACTAAACTGAAACTATATTTCCTGGTAAAAAATAAAAATGAACGTAAATTAATTTTAGTTTTAGTTTTTTTTAAGGTAATATATCACAACTGTAAAAAGGAGATGGCATGAATTTCGGTCAGCTCTCGTGACATCGAACCACAGAAATTGAATGGACTTGACCTTCCAGAAGATGACGCGATGACGCAATTGCTTCACTAGAGTAACAAATTAAATATTATGGCATTCCTACACCGTTCTCTAACCATGTATTTTGTATGAATATAGCTACATCTGAAACATTATACCTAACAAAACAACCAAAAAACACTCTAAAACTGAAACTGAATATATAAAAACTAAGACTAAGCCTTTGTGAGAAACTGAAACTAAACTAAAGCTAGCAAAAAACACTCTGAAATCTAACTGAAACTAAACTACAATGAAATTGTAAAGTCAAAAATAAAATAAAATAAAAACTAATTAAAATTAAAAACTCTTAAACCCTTCTTTCAACGGACCGCTACGACCTGCAAGGCGAGGGTTGATCCACTGTAGCGTAGCCGGTTCCAGCTTCTTATGTCCTGTTTGGTTTCTCACTTCCTCTTTAAATCCTTCGCCATTGTCCTGTTTTTGAACGTTTGCGTTAGAGCTGCTCCCTCTAATCTTAGTCGACTAAGATTTCTTTAGTCGATTAGTTGCTTTTTATACTTTTTTCATGCTGAATGACTTATTCTCAAGAAACTTATGAGCACATCTCTGGTAAACACGAGATTTAAAGTGGTGCTTTTGTGTGATTCTCTGTGGAGAAACTCAGTTTTACAGATCTGTAGATTAAATCAACTAATCGATTAGTCATCAAAAGCGTATGAGTGTTAGTCGACTTAGGATTTCTTTGGTCGAGGACAGCCCTAGTCTGTGTGTCAGCGTGCATTAGAAAACAAACCACAACATATGAACTGTTTGGTGGGAACCCCAGACCCGTCTTCACAGGAGAAACTACAGCGACACCAAGCTCTTTACTAACGTGAGTTAAAAACATTCAAGAAACCGAGAGATTTTCATGAAACTCAGGATGTAAAAAGGGACTTTAAATGTCTGAAACAAGCACCTGATGTAACCACACAGACTCAGCGAGAGGGGCTCCATTTTTGGTTAAAACCCCCTTTTAAACTATCGTGTAACATAACTATGTTATTATGCTACACATCGTGATCCAATTTACACCAAAAGCTGTTTCCTCCTCCTCTCTCTCTCTCCTTCTCTCTCTGTCCTCTCCTCTCGTCTCATCCAACCCAGGTCTTTGTTTATAACCATAAAAGTCTCGGCAGTCAAGCTCGCTTACTGAGAAGGCATATTCCTCATAGCAAGAACATGACTCACTTGTGTGTGCGTGTGTTAGTGTGTGAGGATGTCAGATTTACTTTCAAGTAAACATTTAGGCTTTATTTAAGGTTGCAAATGTTTCCCCCCCCGGGCCTAAAGAAAACGTTTAAAGCACAGCATGTTTATTTGTCAATCACATTTAGTAGAATATCTTATCTAGTTTTTGTCATTTTCAAGAGCCCTCTTTGGGCTGAGAAGTTCACCTCGGGGAGGATGATTTCAAATTTCAAAGACTGAGTTTCTTGATGAATTACAAATATACAGGCGCTCTATAAGGAGGACTTTGAGAAGAACAAGGGGAAAGGTTTCAGCGTGGTGGCCGACACTCCCGAGATGCAGAGAGTGAAGAAGACACAAGACCAGATCAGTCACGTACGTCCGGTTCACCTCAAAAACCGCAGAGCATCGAATAATCTCTTAATACTAAACCTTATACGTCTCTATATTCATAACAGTCCGTCGTAGTTTTAGATGTGTCGTCTTTCAACCTCTAACTGTGTATGTTTGTCTGCATGTCTGCATGCACTTTTATAAAGAAAAAACTGTCCCTTTTACATGTAAACTTGTTAAATCAAGTGTTTTTTTTATCAAATGCTGCATTCAGGTTATGTTGATTTTATCAAGTGCAACCTGCAAAATACAAGCCACAAATAAAAAAAGGACAGTTTGAGCCCAAAATTATGTTTATTTCTCAGATTTTATCTAAAAATGTTTGTTTGTTTTTGTGAAATACGGTATAGTTTTACCTCTTAATGCCTCTAAAAATGATTAGAATTAGCTCTGTAATTGAACTGCACACACAGACACACAGTCCTAGTTGGAGTTACATACAGTTCATGAATATTTGTGTCTGTGACTTAGTATTTTGTAACAGCAAGATGTCATTCAACTGATACCAATACGCCATGAATGCAGCTTATAACTCCATGTGAAGGATAAAAAAGTGCATGAATTAAAAATATAACAAATCTAATGAAACTATTTCACTCTAACTGTGTCGTCTAACATCGTTAGAACATTAGCTTTAACAATCTTTGCTTTCTTGCTGAGAGTTAGATGAGAAGATTGATACCACTCTCATGAATAAGAGAAGTATTAATCTTCTCATCTAACTCTCGGCAAGAAAGAGAATCAGTGTATTTCCCAAAACATCGAACTATTCCTTTAAAATATGATAGCTGTTTTGTTTTTTTAATATTTGTATTAACTGTAAATTTCAGGCTCTTTACAAGGAGGACTTTGAGAAGAACAAAGGGAAAGGTTTCAGCGTGGTGGTCGACACTCCGGAGATGCAGAGACTGAAGAAGACGCAAGACCAGATCAGTAACGTAAGAAAACAACATATTTTCTCACCTCTGGTGGGATCTTGTCATGCAGATAGTTTATTTTTTACGTGCCCAGGTTTTGAGATATCCTCTAGGATTTTTGCCAGAAACAGTGTCCCTTACTTTTGGATAGCCAACCAGTAACGAGTGACGTATCCCACTGACATCATGTTCAGTCCAGGTCATAGACTGTATTTAAGAAGTGGACGTAATCACTGTGATGTCACTCATTGGTTTGGAAGTCTTGAGTTTGTCATTTTGGCTGTCACCATCTTTTTTTTGCACGTTTTTGCAACCAGAAGTGACATGAGAGGGTGGAGCTAAGTGCAACCGAACGCTGAATAAAAGACATTTTTAGGCGACCAAAATATTACAATTAATTTTCATGAACTGAAAACACACTGTGAAAGAGTTGAAGTTGTAAGACACAGACAACTCCCAGACCGGACAACGCCGTGGTAGCGACCTGTCAATCACAAAGTAGCCACGCCCCCTAAATCATACCCTGCTTTATGGTCTATTTGACTCTAAATGGGACCATAATTTACTAAATAAACTTCATGCTGTATTGAAGAAGACTTGAAACTAGTGATTGAGACCATAAATAATAATAAATCAAGTGAGAAGTAGGGTAATTTTCTCATAGACTTCTATACAAGCAGACTTCTTTTTGCAACCAGAGGAGTCGCCCCCTGCTGGCTGTTAGAAAGAATGCAAGTTTAAGGCACTTTCACATTGGCTTCACTTCTCAGACCCGGAGGTTGGGCCTCTAAATATAACCCAGAAAACACCAACAGTTAGTTTCCTGTTTGGTATAACAGTGAAAGGCCTCAGGAGAAGCTGTACTGTAATACCACAATAATAAACCAACGTAGTCACACTTGCTTATCAGGGATATTCTGAACCCCGAGACGGCCTTGTGATAGAAAATCCCCCGTGTCACCGTTTCCTACTACTGGTCAGAGAAGGAAGGAAGGAGGACAAGACGTGTGTTTATCAGAGAGCAGTGATGTATTGTCGGTATTCATAGGAGGAGCACTATTCATAAAGCAGGAATGGAACATTTCACCCATTTCTCACAGTGGTCAAAGTGTTGCAGAAAGAATGCAAGTTTACAGCACTTCAGCATTGGCTTCACTTTTCAGACCTGGAAGTTTCCGTCTGGTCCACGTAGAAGCTGTGGTTGCAGCTATTATTGAAGTACAGTATTGAAGAAATAAGTCAATTTAAGAGGCTTGTTGCCATTTTCGTGGCAATTTTTCTCTGTGGACTGCTGTTTTGAAGTCTTGAGTTTGGCATTTTGGCCATCGTCATCTTGTTTTTTTTGGAACCAGAAGTGCTGCAGCTATAAATATAAATGAAAAGATGTAGCGATTCAGAGGTCTGAAACCAGATTAGTTAAAGGGACAGTTTGTAATTTTTTAAGCGGATAAATGTACCGGGTCGGGACACATGCACGCTCGCATATGCGCATTCGCGTGTGGCCAGCGTCCCCGCTCCTCTGCCTGCTCGCCTTCACTCAGACAGCGCGCGTTCTCGCTCAGCTCGCTCCACCTCTAGACGTGAACGCGCGCTCACTCCACACTGCAGAAGAGTTAGTAGCTCTGAGAATATCTAGTGAACGCACAGTGGACGTTTGTGCAGAAATAAATGCTGCAGCTCCTCCAGACCAACAGAGGTTTTCCGTGTCTTGTGAAGTGACGGAGCTCTGCAACGAGTTACGTTATTGTCTCGTTACCGACCGGGTGCCGGTGTCTCCCTGCTCTCTCCGGCTGCAGCCTCGCTGCATCAGCCTGCACTGAGGCAGGAAAAGCCAACACTAGGATCAGATCTAAATCATGTTCATGGAGAAACCTTCCTCTGGTCAGCTAACATTACTGCCAAGCAGCTGAAATATAGTGATATTGTGGTTTTAGCTGTGTGTCGCCTCACTGTTTTGAGCGATGCTCGTTCATGTCTATTTAGAGCGAGCAAGCGCGAGCCCGACGCTGACTTTCGTTGATTTCACGGCCACAGGTGTCGCTGTTAATAAGCATTTCTGAAAGTTACAAATAGTCCCTTTAATCCACAGATCATTATGTAAACTAATTTCATAGAGGCATATTTCTTTGGTAGAAAGTAGTTGAAAGCACGTTCTTTGGATTATCTGCACTAACTGGGACACGGACCACAAACTAAATCCATTAACTTGTTTTTTGTTACTTGGGTAAATCAACCTTTTAAAACTAATTATTCATTTTCCACTCACAGACGTCATCATCATATCAGAGCTCAGACAACAAACTAATCCTTAAACTAACTTCACAAAAAACAAGCAGGACATGGCCAGATGCAAGCTGCAAGTCTAAACACAACAGGAAAACGTCCCGGTCCAATATCAGGACGGTAGATTTGAGAGCTGGTACTTAACACGAAGCTGAGACGCGAGCAGAGAAGAACAACCTACAGCAGAGATCCTGCAGAGACACATTTCAGACATTTCTCCCCGTCCACTGAGGAGCAGCTGCCCTATATGGTCAAAGTCTCTCAGCTGTGGACACAAAGTGAACGTCCGCTCTCTGCTGCACACACACACATGCACGCACGCACGTATGCACATACACACTGAAAAACACACACACACACACACACAGAGAAACACTCTCTCTCGCTCTCTCTCTCTCTCTCTCTCTCTCTCTCTCTATCTCTCTCCCTCTCTCCCTCTCTCTTTGTCTCATGGGAGCTCTGGTTGCAGAAAGGAATGACGGGTGATAAGCTGCATGTGAAAACGGCAAAATCTACTAACTTCTTTTTCCACTGTCAGCTTCCTTCCTTCTCTCCTTCCTTCCTTCCTCCCTTCCTTCCTTTCTTCTTTCTTTCCTTCCTTCTGTTCCTCTCCTTTCTTTCTTTGTTCCTTCCCTCTTCCCTTCCTTCCTTCAGTTCCTCTCCTTTTCCTTTCTTTCTTCTGTCCTTCCTCACCCTTCCTTCCCTCCTTCCTTCCCTCTTTCCTTCCTTCCGTTCCTCTCTTTTTTCTTTCTTTCTTTGTTCCTTCCCCCTTCCCTTCCTTCCTTCTGTCCTTCCTCACCCTTCCTTCCTTCCGCTCCTCTCTTTTTTCTTTCTTTCTTTGCTCCTTCCCTCTTTCCTTCCTTCCTTCCCTCCTTCCTCACCCTTCCTTCCTTCCGCTCCTCTCTTTTTTCTTTCTTTCTTTGTTTCTTCCCTCTGTCCTTCCTTCCTTACTTCTGTCCTTCCTCACCCTTCCTTCCCTCCTTCCTTTCCTCTTTCCTTCCTTCAGTTCCTCTTTTTTCTGTCTTTCTTTGTTCCTTCCCTCTTCCCTTCCTTCCTTCCCTTCCCTTCTTTCTTCTGTCCTTCCTCACCCTTCCTTCCTTCCTTTCCTCTTTCCTTCCTTCCATTCCTCTCTGTTTTCTTTCTTTCTTTCTTTCTTTCTTTCTTGTACTGGTGGTTTAAGTGAGATGTTTAATTAAAGCACATCAAAAGTGAAAGTCTTCCATCCTTCCCCCCATTTCTTTCTTTCTTTTTCTCGTTCTTTACCCTCTTTCCTCCCTCCTTCCCTCTTTCTTTCTTCTTTCCTCCCCACCTTCCTTCCTTTAGTCCTTCCATCCTCCGTCTTTCTCTTTCTTTAATTCTTCCTTTCTTTCATCCTTCCCTCCTTTAATGTTTTTGTTTTGCCTCCCTTCGTGATCCCGTCACATCCTCTCTCTGTTTTCTCCTCCTGGGGTCTGTTGAGGACACGGAGGGGTTTACACAGTTTACTCTTCAGCCTCTAAGAGCTGGAACTGCGTTCGATTAATTTTACAGAGGTCGTGTCATCGTCTCTCTCTCTCTCTCTCTCTCTCTCTCTCTCTCTGTCCGTCCCCTGGTGGACTCACTGGATGTTGCAACAAGCATCTCAACTCTTTCTCAGTTTTCTTCTCCATGAAACTGTTTCCTTTGCAGCAGAGATAAACCCTCCTCATCATCTCTCAGCACCTCCTTAAATGGTGAGCTCTACTCGAGGGTCGGCAGTCAGACCTGATGTGGTTTTAACATGTGTGTGTGTCGCTGCCTGTGTGTGCAGATAAAGTACCATGAAGACTTTGAGAAGAGCAGGGTTCGAAGTGACGCACCTCCTCCTGAGAACAGACAAGGTAAGAAACAGCCTTACACTTTTTGAGACACACTCCTCTAAATATTTAACTGTGTATATTTGTGTGTGTGTGTGTGTGTGTGTGTGTGTGTGTGTGTGTGTGTGTGTAGACTATGAGGAACAACCATCCAACCCTGAGAGATTCAGTCAGCCGGTCGGACAAATACGCCCTGCTGCTGTAGCACCACCTGGTGGAGGGGTAAGGCTGATGCATGAACATACACTAAGTGGCCAAAAGTATGTGGACACATGACCATTATATGTATTATAATATTATATATGATGTTGGGTGATCAGGTCATGATCACAGTCTTTATCAGGCTATTAACAGGCGTTATCAGTCGCTATAAGCACCATAGATGTGGGTCAGTAGGGCCCTGCTACACCCATTAGTAGGTTTTATCACTGATTTACATGGTTGATCACCGAAAGAAGGATAAGCATGAATACATACATTTAAAAATGATAGATATAAAAATTATGCAATAAAATGTAAAAAAAAAATACATAAATAAATAAAAGTGAAAATTAAACAGCAGAGTAAATAAATAAATACATAAGGGAATTAATACAAAGAAATAAATGAAGAAGCAAATTAAAACAGAAATATTAATTTATGTCACATTTTCTCGATTAATGGCCACATTTATTTTGCTACATTTAATGACATTTATGTATTTATTTATTTATCAAGCCATTTATTTATTAATTATTTTTTTATTTTGGCAGGTTTCATCCTCCATACATAATTTCTGTAAAACCAATTTGTGTTGTAATGCATTCTTTCATCACCAAGTGTTCGAAGGGTCAAATGAACACAATACAACTTCACTAACATTTTAATCTCGAGTCATTTTAATCTATTTCACGTTAACATGCCACACAGACTATTGCCGAACCACACATAATAACATATAAAAGAAGACGGCAGCGACCTCTAGTGATTTATGAAAGGAGCAGAAGTGGAAGTCAAGTGCTGTATCGACAGCCTGAAACTCCATATGGAGGGTGGAGGTTTGTGTTCAAAACGTAACGTTTCATTCAGTTTTACAACTTTTAAAAAGGTGCTGCTTTAAAGTTTTGCTTTCACACATCGTAGTAGGTGTAGTAGGCCCCTAATGACCCACATGTATGGTGCTTATAGCGACCGATAACGCCTATTTAATAGCCTGATAGCAGTCGAATCGGGGTGCATAGTCGATGTTTCAGTTCATCCCAAATGTGTCGGATGGGGTTAAAGTCAGGACTCTGTGCAGGATAGTCAACTTCTTCCACACCAAAGTGGGAAAACTGTTATTTTAATGGGCCTGGCTTTATGCACAAAGGTCATTGTTATGTTGAAACAGGAAAGGGACAAACACAAAGTGTTGCCACGAAGTTGGAAGCTCAATATTGTCTAAAATATTATTGTGTGCTGTAGCATTAAGATGTCATGTAATCTGAACTAAGGTTGCCTAAGTCGAGCTATAAAAACAACTACAAAAGTGCAAAAGTATAAGACTTATATGTCCACATACTTGTGTCCCTATGCTGTAGCATGTATTTGTGAGTGGTGCTAGGCTATTCAAATCTTTTTATTGTAATATGAATGTTCATTTTTGTTTTTCAGACTTTTATTAATTGACATTTTTTTATTTAGTTTGTGATGTTTGATAACAGTTTTAGTTTTAGTTTACACAGAAGTCAAAGTGTATGTGGTTTGAGTGTCTGTGTTTGTACAGTGTATGATGCATGGGTGCGTTTTTCTGCCTTGTTCAGTCGGGAAATTCAATGCTGAATACTCTTTATGCAATGATTGCTTCTGTTTATTCATTTCCTCTCTGCGTGTTTGACTCAACTCCACAGAAACGTTACCAGGCCGTGTACAGCTACACGGCAGCAGAAGCAGATGAGGTTTCTCTGCAGGAAGGCGACCTGCTGTCAGACGTGGAGCAGATAGACGAAGGGTGGATGTTCGGGTGCAACCAGCGTACGGGGCAGCGGGGCTTGCTGCCTGCTAACTACGTCCGACCTGTGTGAGACAAGACAGACACGAGGAGGTCACCACCAACAAGCAGGCTTTTATCAAAATCACCTTTTGCAAATGAAAACAAATCTCCAACTGGTTCTGCTTTGCCTTTTTTTTTGTCAGTAACATGATTTCAAATATAAGTACAGAAGAGGTGGTGGTGTGGTTTCTCGAAACATGACATTATAGTCAGAGTGAAATTTCACTTTAGGGAAGAAGAATGAAACTAAAGAAGAGTCTGTAACAGAAACTCAGAAAAGAGGAAGGAAAGCAGAGGGATTCTATTCACAAAACGGAAGAAATCATGTTAAATAAACCTTCAGTTTACTACAATACTTCACACATGTATACTTTCGTTTTTTATCCTTCTCAGGTAACATTTACCTTTTCATGTACGTCAGCAGTAAAGTGCAGCCCATACAGAAAGTGATGCATTCAAATGCTGCAGTTAAACAACTAAAGAAAATCATTTAGGCTGATTTGATTAAAAGTGGAATATTTAACTTTGTGTGTCAAATTTTTCTTTTTTTTTTTTAAGACTAAACAATTTTGCTTCATTCATTCTTTTCTTCTACAGCATATGAATTCATTCAGGAAATGACATCAGTAATGGAAGAAGTACTCAGA
>CAKAOH010005691.1:0-38931 GCA_916701665.1 Sebastiscus tertius | reverse complement strand
ATGGGTACTGCTTTGAAGTAAACTTCCCTGGCAGTCCCGATGCATTAGAAAGGATTGTAAAACAAAGGGAAAACCCTGAGGACTTTCTTCATTGTTATCGGTGAAATATTAACAGTAAAAATAGATGTCATTTGGAGGAGGATGGAGGAGTGTTTGGGGAAGCAGACTTTGCAGTGGTTACGTGCATCTTCAGATCAAAATGCATGCTTAAACCTAATGACCCAGTGAAAGTTATCTGTGACACATCGGCACAACAGATGAGAGATAACCGAGGAAGCAGCGCTGCCCCAGACGCAGCATAAGACATAATACCAAGACAAATACCAGGAGCCTCGATGAGAGTCACTAAACTAATATGCTATTTAAATCCTCCTGCTCCTCGTTTAGAAAGCCATTAGCTCTGAGTATGCATCAAAAGTGCTCCGACGGCTTAGTCAGAGTCAATAAAGCATGAAACTCATTTGCGGCTCCCCCGGGGTTCAGAATATGAAATGAATAGGTACGCCGGTGCGTTGGGCTGAGGAATGGGAATGATAAGGATGGATTGAGAGAGAAGGTGAAGGGGCGAAAGAGACAGAGATAGAGATCAGGAGTGGAGAGGAAGAAAAAAAAAAGAGGAAGAAGGAAGGAAATGAAGAGAAGTGGTCTGACCTCATGATCTCCACATTGGGGTTGTTCTCTCCTCTGAAGAAGTGGTTGCTGCGGTCTGTTCTCACCACGTCTTTATCCACCGTGAACTGGACCTTTCTCCAGAACTCGCTGTGCTCCTCCGGGCTCATGGACAACCTGAAAAATACGCCAAGCGGAAATGGAAAAGTTGAGATACGTGCAAAAAATAAAACCGCAGCCGTTTTCTTAAAGGTTCAATGTGTAGGATCTGGCGACATCTAGTGGTGAGGTTGCAGATTGCAACCAACAGAAACTTCTCCCATGTGCCAAACGTGTAGGAGAACTACGGTGGCCGACACAAAAACAAATGGCCAGTAGCCGAGTTTCCATTCACATATATTTATGTGCATTTTGTAACTGCAAAATTTGATAAAACTTCCGCAATTACGCCCCCTTAAGGTGGATTTTGCCTTTTTTGAAAAAGAGTTGACGCAGTAAATGGGATATGGAAACACCTTTGCCAAAGAGATTCTGACGTAGCGAACATTTAACTCACATGACTGACCAGCTGTTTTCCGCTGTCGGCGTCTTTTCGGATATTCCCGTAACGTGCAAATGTTTGTCTTTACCTCCGGACAACGTGAAACATGGCTAATGCTTGCTAACAATTTAAACAAATTCCTGAAGATTTTTTTATCTCATAGAAGGTCAGATGGCCAAGCCAACTTGTTTTGTTTCCGGTTCACAACCTCTTCTTCTACTCTATTGGTGGATTACAGCCATGTGTAGCCTATAGCGCCAACTTCTGACCAAACTACGCCAACAAGCCGAGTTAATTCACTCCAAACCAGTTGCTGGAAACGCATCAAATTTGCATATCTTTTTTTTGCAACATTTCAAAAGCTTGCTTAAAATTGGCTTGACAGTTGAATGGAAACACAGTGAGGGTGTTTGGTTTGTCCGTCCTGAGCTACTGTAGAAACACGCCGGACTCTGTGAAGCGGACCCACTCCCTGTGTAGATATAAACGGCTCATTCTAAGGTAACAAAAACACAATGATTCCTATATTCAGGTGATTATACACTAAAGAAAACATACTTATAAATACTACATTTCTGCCAATAGATCCCTCTAAATGTTGCACACTGTTCCTTTAAACAAGACTAGTTTCCAGAGTCTATCACGATAGATTCAAAAATCCAAGAACAAGAATGTTTAAGAAAGTTTTTACTGCTCAATCTCTAAGGAAATTAAGGTAATTAGGATAAAAAAAATACAGTGTTATCAAATAATCTTTACCTCAGATGTTACTCTGGTGTAAAACGCTAATGGCCAGCTGCAAATGAATTATAAAATGTGTGGGTGGGCAAGGAGTGGACTGACGGAGTATTTCACCACCAAGTGCTCCACTGAGGATAATGCCACGACCATAAAACCCCCCATCCATCCCTCCAAATGTTAGGGACTATATTAGCAATGTACTCTGTGTATGGCACTAATGTACCCTAGTCCTAACAAGCAGAGGGGATTTAATTAACACTGTTTGTTTTCCATGTGGCCCCAGCAGGAATAGTGAGCGCACACCTGATGCAACGCCACGCAACTGTTTAGTTTCAGTGTTTGTGTGGTTGGACCCTCCCCGGCCACCTTTCTTATCTCTCTTTCTCTCTCTCTGGAGGATGCTACTCAGGAGTTCACTGCATGTTTTCATCACTTTATTATATGTCTGAGGCTGGTATGGTTAAGCAAAAATATAGCTATGTTTACACAGGGATATTAAATAGGAACATAATTGTTTTAGACACTAGACACTACCACAGCCCTGGACTCATTTGCATTAATTTATTAAATGTTTATTCTCATAGGGACAAGTATTTATTTATCATCATTTATAGTTAGTTTGCAATGTCCGACCATAGACGGGCCTTTAAAATACACAAATCTCAACAAGGAAATACACACAATGACAGATCAGGTCATTCACGTGACTGATTCCTCTTTGAACGACATTTAAACCCGGCTGAAACAATTAGTTGATCAACAGGAAATTCATAATTTTCTCATCATTATTTTAATTTATAAATAATCTCAGGCATTTTTCAAGCAAACATTTTCTGGTTCCAGCTTCTCCAATGTGAGAATTTGTTGCTTTCTGTCTGTTTTATATAGTTGTACACTGAATATCTTTGGATTTTGGACAGTTGGTCAGTCAAAACAAGACGTTTGAAGATATCTCCTTGGGCATTTTTTTTAACTACAGACTAAACAATTAAAGGAACAGCGTGCAGCATTTAGAGGGATCTATTTGCAAAAATGGAATATAATATTAATAGTTTTCTTTAATGTATAATCACCTGAAAATAAGAATCATTGTGTTTTCGGTAGCTTCGAATTTATATCTACACACGGGAGAAGTCTCAGTTGGTTGCAATCTGCAACCTCACTGCTAGATGCCGCCAAATCCCACACTGCACCTTTAATTGAAAGTTCTGAAAAAATAAGTGACGATGAAAAACATTGTTTGCTGCAGCTCTGGTCTGAACATGTATTGTATGTATTTATGTACCAACGAACGTTACAGAGAGAGAGAAGTGAACTTCCTCTTTTCTTCCACAAATCAAAGTTCTCTTGAATTTTAGTCACCGATGCATCATAAATGAAACATAACCACTTCCTCTTCAAACCAGCCAGGACATTTTCTTATATTAATCATGCAGCTTGTTACATGATAAATTCTAACGCTATTACTAACACAAACTTGCAAACAAACCATAACTATAACCAGCAGTGTTTGAGTGCAACAAAGATTATCTTAAGGCCAGAAAATATGGATTTTCTTCATGCATTAGATGGGAAAAAAGTTACCCAAACAACTGTGTACTTTGTGATGAAATCCAGCTCATGCATGACAGTTTGAATTATATAGATGTTTTTTTATGATTTCTCTGTGTACGTGGGTTTTGTTTAGCTTTTTGTGTTCTTAATTATTGTGGAAAACCAATAAATATGTTCAACTAAAGAAAAAAAAAGGAAGATGATCACATCAACGATTATAATAATTATAATCGCAGACTATTTTGATAATTGATTAATTGTAGTAAAGCAAGTAATTTTCAAGCAAAAATGTCAGTAAGGCTTTTTTGAGCCTCTCAAATACGGAGATTACCTGCTTTTCTCTGTTTTATATCATATTAAACTGGATATCTTTGTGTTTTGGACAAGACCTTTAAAGACCTTGGACTTCCTTGGACAATTTCCACCATTTTCTGACATTTTATAGACCAAACAATTAATCTGTTGACCTCCGTCTGCAGTTGTGACAGCTGCATTGCTTCCCTGTGCAGCTGCTCAGCTATCACAGCTAAGGGAAGGACACCAGGTTAGGAGACAAGGAACAAAAACCACAGACGTGTCTCCTTGCTGCTAATGATCAACCAGTGGCCCCGGAGGCTGCTCTTGTCAAATGCTCTTTAAAGGAATCCACATCAGAGTCAGAACAAGGGCTCTAATTACCCGACTTCGATAAGACCATCTCAAAATGTTAATAGGCCACACAGATGTGACAGTGTCCAATTATCATATTCATTACAGACGGAGCGGTGGAACGTGTGGAAATATGTGCACACTCAACCTTTTGGTTGATGGGTGGAGACAAATAGAGTCTCAGGGATGTATGTGTGCGTGTGTGTGTGTGTGTGTTTTTTCCATCTGATGAGAGAGTATGATCTGATAAGCGCTGACATGTTTTCTCTCCAGAGACCTTTTATTTCACACCCGGCACCTCCCCTTAACACTTCCCTGATTGTGCCTATTGATTGCTCAGCGCCTCAGCGATGAGAAGCCACAACAGACTCACATATGGTTTTAATGTTTGACTGACTGGGCGCTTGGCAGCCGATACTGCAGCCATGCGACAGTTTATCTGCCGTTTCACGGTGTCAAGAACGCTGCTGTGTCTTTAAATGAATTGATTTCCGTGGTGCCAAATAAACCTTAAAAAAAATGACTTTCACTTTGTGGCACAGATGTTATCAGCTGCCAGGAAACCAAACAAACAAACAAACAAACAAACAAACAAACATATATCTATTTCTTCCGCCCACCTCCTCTGCTGGATGTCGTGATAGTGGGTGCGTTTCTGCAGCCTCCAGGCCTCCCTCTCCTGAGAGGTGGAGTCGTAGTTGTAGTAGTGCAGCAGGAAGGGCCACACCTCGCCACGGATGGATGGGTCGATACCGCCAAAGAAGATGGCCTGGCGGAGAGAGGGAGGTGAACAAACAGGGTGAGCACTAAAGGGGCAAACAGAGGGCACGCAGCAGTAAGGGATCACTTCTGTTGTGAGAGCGTATCAAACTGTTTAATATGCAAACAAGATGCAAACAAGATGCACTCAACCATCATCTTACTACAGCAGTACTACAGTAGCAACAATCTTCTGCCACAACATTACGTTCCCATACAACTAAACTACATAACCAAAATACATATGAGGGAAACATATTTTTCTCCCGGATTACAGTCGCAGTTTTGAACAGTTTTAAACACGTGATGAACGTCGTAAATGGAAACAAACCTACTTAGTTAGGTTTAGTAAAACACATCATGGTTTGGCTTAAAATGACTTAAAAACAACAACAAACCGCAAGAAATGATTGTTTTACACGGGACATGAACAACGATCTCCTGAGGGAAAGTCCTGTGTTTGTTGGACCCATCCACCTCCTCTCCCGCTTGCCCGCCCACCCGCCCGCCGGTAGTGGATTTTCTTGCTTGTTATACCCGTTATTATTCAATAATGTTTTAATTCAACGTATTTTCATACACGGTCACTCTATATATACTACGTCACCTGCTCTGCACGTCGCTCGTTGTACTGTGTCACTCGCTGCAGCCGTCCGCAAAGGTATTTGTGAAAGTCGTAAAAGACAAACGTAATCCGGGACAAAATATGTTTCCTTCCAAACGTAATTAAGAATGCAATTTAGTTGTATGGGAACGTCACTTTTTGGAGACAGTAGATGTGTTGTTGCAAAACTCTGCAAGAAAACCCACAAACATTGCATAACCTGCATGTCCAGTGAAAACAGGGCTCTTCTGTTCCTGCAACTGCTTACAGAGGAAATGCTCTCGGTCACAGTCTAACTGCCACTGAGTCATTTCAGTAAGATCTTAAACCTTCAATTGAGTCAATTCAAGAGAACTGAAATGACTCACAGGGGGACATCGGCCAAGACCAACCTTCTCATTAGCTACAGACTGGAGGTGCTGACTCAAACTGAGATTTATACTCTGTGGGCTTCACTTTCAAAATGACTTTCAGTATGAGTGCAGAGAAGAAAATGCAAGAAAATGCTTGACTGCGTGGAGAGCAGCAGGTGAGATGCTGCCACAGGATTGTAAAAACACCCACAGACGTACCTTGCGCAGCTTGTACTCCTCCTCCACCTGCCCGTTGTGGTTGAGGTGACGTAGCCAGGTGGTGACGTCCAGCCGCCGGTAGAGCTTCTCCTCCGGGTGGGTCTCGGCCGACGGCAGGGTGGGCCTCTGGATGGAAAACTGCATGCAGGATTTCTCATCCGACACCTGACGGAAAGAGAATCAACGGAGCGAAATTTGAGTAGGAAACTGGGAAAGAAAGGCTAAAACGTTCCTTCATTTCTCAATAAAACACCAAACAAAGAGGATTTTTGGATTGTAACCCAACCTGGTCTTTAAGCTGAGTTTCCCTGCAGCACTTCCACTGTTGGAAGACCTCAGCCAGCTTGTCCAGGCCAGCGTGATGGAAGTGGAGGATCTTATACTGGCTCTCTCGGCTGGCGATCACCAGCTGGCCACTGGTACACGCCTCATCACTGCAGCGGCATCAGAAGAAATGATAAAGACAAGAAATTAGGGCTGAAAATAACAATTATTTTCATTGTTGATTAATCTGTTGATTATTTTCTCGATTAATCGATTAGTTGTTTGGTCTATAAAATGTAAAAGAAAATAGTGAAAAATGTTGATCAGTGTTTTCCAAAGCCCAAGACGACGTCCTCAAATGTCTTGTTTTGTGCACAACTCAAAGATATTCAGTTTACTGTCATAGAGGAGTAAAGAAACCAGAAAATATTCACATTTCAGAAGCTGGAATCTTTTGACTCCGACTCTTTTTGTCTTAAAAAATGACTCAAACCGATTAATCAATTATCAAAATAGTTGGCGATTAATTTAATAGTTGACAACTGGTCGATTAATCGTTGCAGCTCTACAAGAACTTAAGATTCATGAAGGACATTTGAAGGAATGTGGTAATTAAATCAGGAGTAAACATTTCTTTACTCCTTAACTCATTTCTAAATCGTATCCACAACTAATTTTCCACTAGTTATCATAAAACAAACCAACACCGTCCTAAAACCTGCAGCACCTCGTGAGGCACTGCACAGTAGCGCGACAAGGTGACACCACTCGTGACCTCCCCGCAACCTTTGCACTCCCCCTGCTGACCTGAAGAAGAGTCTCAGCGACCTCATGTGACCCAGGTCCACCCTGAAAACGCCGCACAACTGCTCCAGAGCCAGCACCTTCTGCTGCTCCTCCCACCGCATGCCGTGCGACTGGCCGCCGCCGCTCTCGGAGGGGGCGTGGCTGTCCAGGCTGGAGGCAGAGCTCGCGGAGTGGGTCATGGACTCCTCGCACAGCTCCCTGGCAAACAAAAAAAAGTTTTGTGGATTAATTCTTTTGGAGCTTGATTGGAACTGAGTCATGCTTTCCATGAAATCAATGAGACTTCACATATTGTTTATCCCTCTCTCCTAAATCTCTCCTTCCTTGAGCCTCACATTCAGAGACAGAGCCATATTAATAATAAATATCATGTAGACAGAGTCCAGCGGTGTTTAGCCCACCGATAATTGTGCAGACATATAGTTCAGATCTGCCTTGTTGTTTTGTGTCTCAGTATGGTTCCACCAAGAGGCTGAGAATGGGAGGAATGCATGGAGGCTTCTGAGGACACACACACACACACACACACACACACACACACACACACACACACACACACACACACACACACACACACACACACACACACACACACACACACACACACACACACACACACACACAAGGAAATGTGTACACACACAAATCACACTGTCTGCCGTCCAATTTCCCCTGTCATTCCCCCATGGCCAGCATGTTGTTCCCGGCACTGAAACCTGAGCCAAGGGTTCCTCTGCTGCAAGAGGAGACACACACACACACACACACACACACACATGCACACACACACACACCATAGCTAATGGCCATAATGCGCTCTCAAACACGTCTCGAGTCATGCTAATGCTGAGAAACGGACCGACGTGTTAAACCCGCCGACATCTGAGAAGTTGACGCCCACATGAAGTTATTTGCTTACTACTCAGTGGGCAACCTCTGAGGGTCTGAGAAGTGAAGCCGATGCTGAAGTGTCTTAAACCTGCATTCTTTCTAACAGCCAGCAGGGGGCGACTCCTCTGGTTGCAAGAAAAAGTCTGATTGTATAGAAGTCAAATAGACCATAAAGCAGGGGATGCTTTAGGGCGGGGCTACCTTGTGATTGACAGGTCAATCGACAGAGTTGTCCGTGTTTTCATCTTACAACTTTCACAGTGTGTTTTCAGATCCTAAAGTTAATTATAAAAATGTTTTGGTCGCCTAAAAACGTTTTATTCAGCGTTCGGTTGCACTTAGCTCCACTCTCGTGTCACTTCTGGTTGCAATAAAACAACATTGCGACGGCCAAAAACCAAGATGGCAACGGCCAAAATGCCGAACTCGAGGCTTCAAAACGGCACCAATGGATGACGTCACAGTGACTACGTCCACTTCTTATATACAGTATATGCTCACTATCAAATACACTTACTATTTATTTAAATATTAAAACCAGAAGTCATTCATTAAACATAGTTTATTATATCTCTAATATAAATAAGAACTGTTTATCTCTTTCGTATGAATGAACGTATGAATTTAATTGCATCTTTTCACTCAGAAATTATTTTTTTATTTACGACATTTTTTGCAGGTGAACACAAAGTGGCATGTTGGTGCTTTGAAAAGACGAGGGAGGCAGGCCCGGTCTAATCTATTACACCCTGAATCAATCATGTCTGGCTAATCATTTCCCCGTAAGCAGATGGGAGAATAACAAGGCCCATGATCAATCCAAGCTGCACAGTTTCCTCTGCTATCTGGTGATTTACTGCTCTCTGTCTCATGTATCACGCCACAAAGCAGACTGTGGAACACAAGGAAACTGGGGGGGAGAGACAGCTCTGGTAAGGGAGTGAAGTGAAGTCTGTTTTAAAGGACTACTGTACTCGCTTTTTCATATCTCCCGACGACTGTCAGGCTCGGGGTGTTGACAAGGCCAACGAGCCCATTTACAGCAGACATTTCCTTTACTCTTCTTGCACGCTTTACGCTGTTTCTCCGCATGTAAAGAAGAGTGCAAAAACCATGGAAAATGTGGTGAGGAAGCACATGATTCTTGGCATTGTAGCGCGGTTCCTTCGCTGTGCTGCGTTCAGGCGGAAACTCAACGAGTGATTAACAGCGTCTGTCAGTGTCAACGGCCTGATTCTGCTCATGTACTGTAGGCAGCGAACGCAGCCGGCAGCCAAACCATAAAACCGTACGGAGAGTACATTATGCAAACAAGCTGTTTTGACGGAGTCAGGCTGCTGCAACCGACATCACGTCCCACCAGGCCAAAACTGCCCCGAGGCCCTTCATAACAGCTCTCACCCCGGGGGAAGGTGCTGCCAGGTCACCCTGAGAACCAGGACTGAGTGCTACAGGCCTCCAGGGCCTCACAGGCCCTTCAGATAATCCGCGGAGAGACGAGGGAGGGCTCGGGTGAAGGTGGGGGCTCTCTGCAGAGCTCACGCTGGAAGGTGGTCAGTACAGTTTTTGGAGAAAAACATCTAACGTTATTTTGTTTGTCTTATTTATGAATCATGTGATAATCCCAGAACCAGAACAGAACACATTCTAGTCAGATGCAGGACTTTCTAAACATGAAACATGAGGCCTCCTCCAGAAAAGGAATTATTACAGTGCCTATAAAAAGTATTCACCTCCCTTGAAACTTTTATTTTACAACATTAATACCAGTCCAATCAGTTTAAACTCCTTGACTACACACAGGTAATCTCCATTTAACACATGTTGTATTTTATATTTGTAAAGCATTTAGATCTACTTTGTGGTGATCACTTTTCACTTTGACATTAAAGAGTCTTTTTCTATTGATCAGGGTAAAAAAAAACACATTAAAATCTACTTGCGTATCACGATACAGGGGTAACGATTCAATATATTGCAATTTTTTTAATTTAATTTTAGGAAAACTGTCATAATATAAAGAACACACCAGAAATGCTCCATTTTAGAGTAGGCAAAAATTACACATTTGTACTCTATGCAAAAAACTGCGTAATTTTGGCCCCAAACTGCATGTTGTTATCATAAAGTGGGCATGTCTGTAAAGGGGAGACTCGTGGGTACCCAGAGAACCCATTTACATTCACATATCTTGAGGTCAGAGGTCAAGGGACCCCTTTGAAAATGGACATGCCAGTATTTCCTCGCCTAAATTTAGCGCAAGTTTGGAGCGTTATTTAACCTCCTTCACGACAAGCTAGTCTGACATGGTTGGTACTGATGGATTCTTTAGGTTTTCTAGTTTAATATAATACCAACTTCAATCTAGCTTTCAAACTGAGCTCGCTACAACTTCTGGAAGACAGAATAGTGGCCAGGCCCACCGTCGGATTTTTAAGAATTTAATTTAAAATCAATGTAGTGGTTTGGAAAATCGATACAAGATCACAACACATAATATTGTGATCCTCATTCTTACACCCTTACTTTGATTCAATGTTGTAAAACAATACATGGAAACTTCAAAGAGGGTTCCAATTAATAATAAAAAGAGAAAAAAATATATATTTCTTATACATTGATAAGTTATTTTTAATGATTTCTTTTGTCTTCAAATGGGATACTTTGACCTCTTCAGTACTCTAAAAATTATTTAAATAGGAATAAAACTGTGGTTACGACTTGTAAACATACAGTATGTAGCAGGGCTGTGTTTTGGCAAGGATCTGGCGATATGATACGAATCGTGATACAGCACCTCGTTGTTACAGGGTTAACAATTCAATATATTGTGATATTTTGCCATACAGTAAGCAAGGCGATTTATTGCATTTTTTTATTATCTAATTTTAGAAGAACATTTTTATGCAATCAGCATTTATAACAGTGGACATCCAGCATCATAGCACTAGTTTTTTGTTGCAATCTGAGCTACTGTCTGCCACAAATCTTTGCATGTAAACTATTCATTCACCTAAAAAAAATGTATATCTGTTTGTATCTTAAATCTATATTTAGAATAACGGAGAACTGAACTGAAAGTGAATCATATCTGATCAGTTCAAGTTTTCAGTTGAAGTCCCCCATCAGAAAGGAGAAGGAAAGGGCTGCCTGACGGCGAGATAAAGCACTGAAAATATTCTAAACATAGCGAACACTTTTTTTTTTGTGGGTGAGTCTTTCTTTTAGGTGTCTAAAATACGTTTTGCTGCCGGCCTAGTCCACAACACTGTATTGCTTTGCTCCCGTGTTGGTAACTCCTGTCTGCTTCTCCAAACTGGGGGCGTACCGACAGTCATCTACTGTAGGTAATACACTGACTATGGAGAAGTACCTCATGCAACCCCACTTCACAACACCCGAACTATCCCTTTAATGGTCCAGAAGGCCTACGGTCAGATAACTACCTCTTCTATGTCTCTGGCAATGCATCAAATAATGAGCAGGCCTGTATTTAATAGCGATGCAACGGTTCAACGAGCCCACGGACAAATGTGTCTGCCACGAATCTTTGCATGTAAATATTAATTTAAAAAATCTATGCAGTGTTTTTGAGAAACATTACATCGCGATATTCAAGTATACTGATATTTTTTTACACACCTAGTATTGTTAAATGAAAGTTGCTTAAGGCATCACAAGCGTAAAACCACTTATCCGAGACATAATCACATGTTCAAATTGTGCAAGTAAAGCCTGAAGAAGGCCGTTCACACACTGACAGTCAGTTTCCTAAACTACAGTTAAACTTTTAAAGGAACTTGTTAAGAAGCTTGACAGAGATTGCTGTGGATTCGCCCTCTCTCCCACCACTCTCCTCTTTCTCCCTCCTCCCTTTTCATCCGCTCTCGCTCTCTCCATACGCGGTTCTTTCTCTTTGAATGATTCCAAGTGACATGTTTCCAGTTCCTGGCCCCTTAACAGTGTCAATTAAAGCAGGGGAGAGAGAAAGAGAGATTGAGTGGGTTCCAGGGTTTTGGCTGCTGCTCCGCTCTCTTCAGTCCTCTAATCCGGAGAGCTGACATTCAGCCCAGCACAACAACCCCGGGAGCACTGGGAATCAAAGGGCTTCACACAGACTTTAGTAAGGGAAGGGGAAAGGGAGAGGAGGGGGGCAAGATATTTGAGAGGTGGGCAACACCGAATGAAACAATATTGAGGAAAACAGAGAGAATGAGCGAGAGGAAAGGATGCAAAATAAAGAGTGCAGGAAGAAGGGGAAAAAGAAGAGGATGGATACGAGTGCCAGAGACAGCGAGTGGAGGAATGGAGGAAGAGTGGGACGGAGTAAAGGTTAGAAGCTGTGAAGCAGAGAGCGCTGCCAAGTCACACACTTACAGCAAGCTGAGAGTGGTTAAAAAGGCCTCAGCACACACACTGACTCGCTCTCTCGCTCGCCTCGACACACACTGACATTCTGGGCAACACGTCAGGCCAAATAGCTGCGTGAGGAAACGACCACGGAGGGAATCACAAAGTGAAACGGCCGTGAGGTCCGAAGAGCAACGCGATCACTGTCCAGATGGCTCGCTTGATTAGAGAACTGTCTCTAGAAGGGTTTTTTCAGGGGGGTTGGGGACTTATTTTGGGGCCATCTGTGACATTATAACACATTCAGATTGAGAGCTGCTTTAAGTGACTGAACCCATCTTGAACTCTGATAACACTTTTTTTTTTATGCCTCCTACTTGAAGTCTTCTACCTGCTTTCACTCCCAAAGCAGCTGCAGTGCAGTACGCCACCATGTGGCCTCAGAGGGTAAATTATCCCTCAATCAATTCTTTTCTTTTTGGCTCCACCTTGTGGTAGTTTAGGGTAACTGAAAAAACACCTTTATAACAAATGTACCATATAAACAACCATCTGGATTACAATGCAATACAATAGGATATGACAGCTTGTCATTCAGAGTTTCTCAGATGAAAACTGCTGACGTTTTGTGTCTGAAAGCGTGGACACAATTTGAAACCTCCTGTCTTCAGAGGGATGCAACTTAGAGCAGATGTAAATACGAACTTATGTGACAGTGTGATAAAATCTAGTGGTGCACCTTCTATTGCGGTTTTTAGGTCACAGTTCCGGTTCAAGAAAAACATTTCTTATGGGTTTGAACTCCAAATTATATGAATAGATTGATTGATTAATGATATTTCTATATTATATGAAGCCAAAAATGATTTTATACATGAAAAAAGGCAGGCTACTTAAAGGGATAGTTCAGGTGTTTTGAAGTGGGGTTGTATGAGGTACTTATCCATAGTAGTAGGTGTATTAGTAGAGGAGGCTGTGGCTCAGAGGGTAAAGCAGGTCATCCACCAATGAGAAGATCCCCGGCTCCTCCGGTCACATGTCGAAGTGTCCTTGCGCAAGACACTTAACCCCAAATTGCTCCTGAAGGCTGAGCCATCGGTGTGTGAATGAGTATTTAGATTAGATCCTGATGGGCAGGTTGACACGAGCACCGACACCGGAGCAAAGCAATACAGTGCTGTGTCCGCCAGATAAACGTATTTAGACCACCTAAAAGAAAGGCTCACCTAAAAAAAAATGTATATCTGTATAAGTGTACGCTATATTTAGAATATTTTCCGACGGCGAACTGAACTGAAAGTGAAACGTATCTCTACTGTTTTTGTCATCGGAGCCTGCTGGCTTTGGAGAGCATAGATACATTTTCAGTTCAGTTCCCCGTCAGAAAGGAGAAGGAAAGGGCCGTCTGACGGCAAGATAAAGCCGTGAAAATATTCTAAATATAGCGTTCAATTAAATGAATATTGATTTTTTTAAGTTGGCCTTTCTTTTTAAGTGGCTAAAATATGTTTTTATCCCGGCCCCGTCCACATCACTGCATTGCTTTGCTCCCGTGACGGTACTCCTGTCTGTTTCTCCAAACTGGGGGCGTGCCGGCCGTCATCTACTGTAAATAACACACTGACTATGGAGAAGTACCTCATATAACCCCACTTCAAGACACCCGAACTATCCCTTTAATGGTCCAGTAGGCCTACGGTCAGATAACTGCCTCCTCTATGTCTCTGGTAACGCATCAAATAATTAGCTGTCCTGTATTTAACAGTGTTCAACGATTTAATACGGTTCAACGAGCCCACGGTTCGGTTTTGAATCCCTAATAAATTCCTCACAGAAAAGAAATATAAGAACTGACAAACGTGTCTTTGTAGTATTTGAGTACATTTAGAATATAACTCTAGTAACTACGAATAACACACACACACACACACACACACAGACGTATAGCTACAGCGATTAGTCGACTAATCGATTACTTGATCGACTGAAAAACAAATCGCCGACTATTTTGATAATCGATTAATAAATTTGTAATGCGAAAATGTCAGAAAATGCTGTTTTCAGCCTCTCAAATATGGAGATTACCTTCTTTCTCTGTTTTAAATCATATTAAAGTGAATATCTTTGTGTTTTGGACGGACAAAACAAGACATTTAAAGACATCGCCTTGGACTTTGAGAAACTGGGATGGACGTTTTTCACTGTTTTCTGACAACGATTAATCAAATAATCAAGAAAATAATCAGCAGATTAATGGATAATGAAAATAATCGTCAGCTGCAGCCCTACACAGACGGCCCACTCGCTCTAAAGCAAACACACACAACCTTACATTATTTTACAGCACACTCAGAGGATTTATATTTCTTCTTTAATCCCTAAATCTGTTTGCCAAAAATAACCTAAAACAACATTTTCTCTCATTTGATCTCTCTCATGCGTCTCACAGATCACAACACCGGTGCTGTCCTCACTAGAGACCACTGCTGTAAAGCTTTGCACTGAGGCAAAGTCTTCTGGGTAATCAGTTGGGTTTTTTTAAGCAGCCTGGGGGGAAGATTACAAAACAACTTACATTCAGTGAGTATTTACATTTTATTGCTTTTAGGCCAATAAAAACAACTGTGCATCAATAAATAAAGAAATAAATATAACGCCTTAACGAGAGACTGTTGAACGTCTCATTAAATCTCACTGAATGTGAACTAAATTGGTATTTTGTCCTGTATAGAAAATAAGCTGCTAATTTGACAGTTCTGTGACTTTTCAATACTGGTAAGAAAAGAGATGCAGGAGGAACTCGTAAAGCAAATAAATACACAACTGCATCATTTTATAGGATTTTTTTTTATGTAGAAATATGTTTTTGATTATGCATAGCAGGGGTGGGAATAACCAGAGGCCCCACGATACGATATTATCATGATACTTAAGTCTTGACGCGATCTTATTGCGATTTTAAGCATTTTGCGATATGCTGAGTTTTGCTATAAGATATACTTTGCGATTTATTACCTTTTTCCAACTGCAAATTATGCAGTTTGTCAACATCTGTTTTATCTAATAAGATACAGTTTTCACTCTGTTCATCACGTATCTTGAGGTCAGAGGTCAAGGGACCCTTTTGAAAATTTGGAGCGTTATTCAGCGTTCTTCCCAACAAGCTAACATGACATTGTTGGTACCAATTGATTCCTTAGGTATTCTAGTTTCATATGATGCCAGTATCTTCACTCTAGCTTTAAAACTAAGCCCGCTACAACCTCTGAAAGACGGCTGCCGGATTGTTAAGAGGTTAATAGTTCATATAATAAAAGATCATTAAAACGATATGGAACTACTAAGTGCAACAAATACTTTACATTTGACAGAACAGGCTGTAGAGACCAGAACCCGACAGAGAGATCTCTGATCACTTAACTCTGCCGTGTAAAAACAATACAGATCATGAACGAAGCCCATTTCAACCATCCACTGTATATAAGAAGTGGAAGTAATCACCGTGACGTCACCCATTGGTTTGTGGACAGCCGTATGAAGCCTCGAGTTTGGCATTTTGGCCGTCGCCTTCTTGGTTTTTTGCAACCAGAAGTGACACGAGAGAGTGGAGCTAAAACGCTGAATAAGACATTTTCAGGTGACCACACATGTTGTAATTAACTTTCATGAACTGAAAACACACTGTGAAACACGGACAACTCCCAGACCTGTCAATCACAAGGTAGCCACGCCCTAAAGCATCCCCTGCTTTATGGTCTATTTGACTCTAAATGGGACCATCATTTACTAAATGTACATCATGCTGTATTGAAGAAAACTTGTAACTAGGGATTGAGACCATAAACTCATGTTTACAATGTTTACTGAGGTAATAAATCAAGTCAGAAGTAGGCTCACAGACTTCTATACAATCAGACTTCTATATAACCAAAGGAGTCGCCCCCTGCTGGCTATGGAAGTTTAAAGCACTTGCGCATCGGCTTCACTTCTCAGACCTGGAAGTTGCCGCCTGATCTCAAAGCAACCACTGACCTGCTTTCACTGTCCAGGAAGACGGAGCCGCTGCTTTCACAGAGGGCCTCGCTGACGGGGGACAGGCAGAACGGGGAGGAGAACGTGTCCGAGTCTGAACCCATGGTGCTGTCCCGACTCACTTCGTCCGACAGCTCGCAGGAGCCCTCGTCGCCCTCCTCGCCCGCCGAGGGCAGCTGCTGCTGGTGCAAAGAGGGATCCGCTCCTGCCTCCACCACCAGGCTGTGGCTCTCTGCGGAGGCGCTGCTGGTAATGTTCCTCTCCTCGTCCTCATCTTCCTCCTGGGCTGCCGCGTGACGGGACTGGGGTCTGGTGGAGGGGCGGTTGGTTTAAAACATCATCAGTATCATGTATAATACTGATATAGAACTGGGCACTTCATCAAAAAAGTGTTTAATCTCAGTGTAACTGTGGTTTTCATACTGTAACTACATGCTTTTTCTAATATGGTATAACTTAAGGGGTATTCTTTAACAGATCATTACATTACAATAATGTACTACTTGAAGCTACTACGAGGAACTTTCATTTTGTGTTGGCGGTCCCTGTGGACAAAAGCAGTCGTGTATCCAAGCACCAGAGTCCCTTCAGAAAACTTCTCATTTTACTAGAGCAGTGTCTGACAGTCTGTCCCGCTCAGCCCTGGTTCTGGTTCTCCCATGCCTCCCCTTCCCTCCAACGGGCCCAGCAATACGGCCTGGGCCTCCAGCAGCGTGGTGTCAGTGTTAGCTCCCAACTCAGACTGGCCGGGCAGCGAGGCGAAGCTCTGATCCTGGCAGGAGGAGGAGCCGATGGAGGCTGAGATGAAGGAGTTTCTGGTGAACCTGCATTATTTGGTCTGATTTTGCCGAACCCTGAAGCTTCGACCGTTGCCATGACATTCGACCTCCAAATCACTATTCGAATGCTCAATTTTTTTTTTTATCTTCTTAATTTCTTTTTTTTATAAATATAAGTATGTAATAATAAAGTATAAATCCCCAAATGGCCCATGAAATAAGGAATAATCCTGCAACATTATTCATATTCAACATGAATTATTATTAGTTATTCTTAGATGGATATCGCTATTTGTTGTGTGTAGAGGTGTGTGTGTACAGTAGTGCACAAAAGAACATGTCAGCCTGCCTCAAATCTTCAAATACCTTTGAATATTTCTCATAGAAACTATATAGAAACAGCCAATCTTCTCGCTGATAGTCTCGTTTACTGATGTAGGTTATATAAAGGCATCAGTATTAAATTCAGAGTGTTTCATAACTAGTTCTAAGTTCCTCACATTAACTTTAAACACAGTTTCAGTGCATCCAAGACATGTTAAAGACCTCGAGGACACACATTTGAAGAAATGATTTTCCTACCGTCGGCCTCGGCGGCGTGCGTTCCTGCGTACAGGGGAGCTCTCCGGCGTGATGTAGCGCAACGCCTCCTCATCCTGCCTCTGGATGCGGGAGTTGGGCACCCAGGTCAGAATCAGAGTGGTGCCGAGGCTCTCGTCCTTCTCCGTGTGCACGCACAGGTAGCCTGCAGGGGGCAACATAAAGTTAGGAATAATTATGTTGAGAAAAAAAAAATCAGATAACATAAGAGGGAATGACAAAACTTTTTTTTTTATAAGCAGCTGGAAGCAGCAACCCAAAGACAAACATGAAACCTGAGAAGAGATAAAAACGCACAAAGAGATGACGACACACCCTGAGAGGTGAGTAACGACCTTGCAACACACACACACACACACACAAATGGAGGATCACAGGAGATAAGAGATGGAGAAATAAAGGAAATGCTGTTAGTATTCATACCAGGGCGAGTTCAAAATGTAAACCAGCAACACAGGCCACTAATGCTCCCATTCTTACAACCACAAGGCCAGAATCACACATCCTCCACATGCATAAATAAAGCAAGTAGTGTAATATTTAGTCTGTGTTACAGCAGTCTTCATAAAAGGAGGAATACTGTGTGTTTATAGTCATACAGTAGTAAAAGTGAAAGCACTATAAAAGCCTGTATAATGCTGACAGAAAGACATCTGACTGAAAGCTGCAAATATACCATGCGTTTCAGACTGCTTTTTAATCTTAGCTTTTACAAAGCTCGACTTAGATTTTACCATTTGTTTGTCAAATAATAAGTGAACTTAATCTACTGTATATGAGCAGTAAGAGGCCTTTTATTAAATTAAATTTGAGACTTTTATCATCCAATTTTATTCTATATTTATCTTCTATTTTATTTTGCTGTTTTTAAACCTTTTCTTATTTGTGTTGTATTTCTTATACTGCCTTGTGTTTCTCTTCTATCTTGTCTTAATGCCTTTTATATCTTTTGTGAAGCGGTTTGAATTACCTTGCTGTTGAAAGGTAACCTGACCCGCCAGATGGTTTGTTACACAGAACCATCTGAGAAGCGTCACTGGAAACTGTTTGGAAAAGGGGCGGGTACTTTCAAAAACAATTCTTGGCAGGTGATTGGATGAACCATCTGTCAATCAAACTCTTGGCAAAGCCAGTTGGGAGGAGAGCGAAAACATGTTTTCCATCAAGAATAGCCTTCTGTTGCTCTTCTTTCAAAGAGGAAATCCTCTCCAGTTCTGATATAACTGATGCTATTGCAGCTACGCTAACCTCTTCAGGAGCTGCCATTGTTGTTTAGAACAAACAGTCGCCTCTCCGTGTCGTCACACACACCTAAGTAGCTGCCAGTGGCTCCTCACAGGATGCTGATTGGTCCGTGAGATGGATTTTCGTGTGCAAGGTAAGGTGAGGTGCTATACATGTAAACTTGCCTTGCCAAGTACACTTACCACTGCACTAGGAACTTCAAATTCACTACATCTAATGATTTCTCACCGTACTTCTCGTCTCATTATAAAGATCATTTTTGGGTTTTTTTGCCTTCATTTGATAGTGACAGCAATCCATCGTCTTGAACGGTGGATTGCTGTCACATTGCACCCTCCGGGTTGGGAGTGAGTCACTGCCCCAAGCGAGGGAATTCAAGTATCTTGGGGTCTTGTTCACGAGTGAGGGTAAAATGGAGCGGGAGATGGACAGATGGTTCGGTGCGGCATCTGCAGTTATGCTGGCGCTGTACCAGACCATTGTGGCGCTCGCACTACGAACAGGCACAGAGGCGTTTATGCTCAGCGCGTTTGTTCGTTGCAATATGCTCCGAAACGCCAGGAGATGTACAAACAAAATATTCTGTGGATAAGCAAGAAGTCGACGAGTGTTATCGGAAAGAAAAGTAGGCTGCCTGGCAACAGTAGTAAACACCAACATACGTACCACCAAACACTGCATTTGTGTACTGTAGTTATTACTGTCGCTTACCTCCAAGTCTAAATTACTTTCTGTTTCTTGGTGCTTCCCCTCGCGTCGCCACGCTTTCCTTGAGACCTTTTTTTTTTTTTAGCTTTTACAAAACGATCCCTCATATTCTTTCACAGTCCAGCGGTAAAAAGCCTCTTCTTTCTCCAGTGTGTTGCCTGTTTCTTTCAAAGTATTTAATGTCATGTGACTGACCCTGTGGTCATGTGACTGTCCCTGTGGTCATGTGACTGTCCCTGGGGTCTCTCAATGAACAGTTGTAGAGATGTCTGTACAGGCACAGTCGAAGGTATCCATGTTGAAATGAAAAGCACGGTTGGCGCGTAGTTAGAAAAATTCAGAGGTGCATGACAGAGCACCTTGACAACTTGCGGAGCCTTCGCGCGCCACGTGAAAGTACGTAATTTTCTGGTGTGCGTGCCGGCTTCACTACAGCACCCACACACCAAGCTTTACTCTCTCCCAGAGAAACACTGCTCCTGAACTGCCTGAAACGCCTCGCTTGAAGTCCCGCCATTTCTTCCGTAACATGGTGATGTCACCAAGTAACACATTTGCATAATAACTGCCTAGAGCGGCTAGTGTGGCACGCCCTCAAACAAAGCTAGTTAGAGCGGAGCTGGAGCGGAGTCTGAAGAGTTTGGTTTGGTTGACCGATCACAACAGAGTAGGCCAGCTGACCAATCAGAGCAGACTGGGATTTTTGAGAGCTCAAACAGAGCGTTTCAGACAGAGGATGGAAACAGGTGCTGCAGCACAGCCGGTATGAGAAAATAAAGTGTTTTTTGAACAGTAAAGCATGTAAACATCCAAAATACAAGTATATACCTGAAAATGAGCATAATAGGTCCTCATTAATAACTTAGCTGAAAGGAAAGCTGGCCTGAACGGTTCACTCCACATCTCCATTCACACCTCACACAGAAACACAGCAGGAAAGACACTTTCAACACCAGTGCAGCCTAACCTGGGTGGTGCTCCGCCAGGCCAGGCAGGGGTTCTGCAGGGTGCACACAAACATTATTTTTGGAGAAGATGATCTCGCCATCCAGGCCCGAGCGCAGCGACGAGCCCCCCGCCCCGGGGTTAAAGGTCAGGAGGTCGGAGGCCCTGGAGGAGGCACGTCGCAGGAGCCGACCCAGAGACATCTCCTCAGGCACCGGGACACTGGGCCCATCGTCTGAATGTTTGGGAGGAGAAAGAGGAGTTTTGAGGTAGAGGAGGGGAGGTCAGTCCATGATAGGAATGGAGTGATAAAGAGCAGGAGGAGAAAAAAAGGAAAATATGACATTCAAGTTAATATTTTAAGGACGGTGTGACTGCACACATCCTCCTCACCTACACTTCACCTCCTCCGTCACACGTGTCCCCGTATTTACTGCAGTGTCCTCTCTGCAGCGCTCAACCCCACAATCCCCTCTCCCCTCTCTACTTGTTCAGCATTTCCCTGTGCCACATTTTCTTTGCAGACGCCTCCACCTACTAACACAAATAGTGATACAGCGTGTAACGAAACGGGTCCCACCTTCTGTAAACAACACACACACAGACCAGTGTGTACACACACAAAGACATGTGCAAACACACTTCACTCCATCCGTGTGAAATACCAAGCAGATATCAGAAGCCAACAGATGTCATCAACGGCAGCGTTGAACTGGGACCAGCATGTCACACCAACAGTGTTTCTGCTTCAGAGGGAAAGTCTCGTGTGATGAGACAAACGTCACGTCAAGCAAGAAGTAACACGACTCTTTAGATGTTGTCGAGGGCTTTCTTCTTTGAAGGGAAGCTTTCTTTTCAGGCTCAAAGAACACTAAAAGCAAATAATTCACCTCACACAGAACTCACTGATTCATTTTATTCCTCTTTGCTTTGACGTGTATCTGTATCTTTGGACCCACTTCATGTCTGTAACCTTGTTTTCTTGTTGGCTGAGCATTGACATCATGTACTCCCCACTCCATCTGAGGAATGTTCCCTCCTTTTTCCTCAGAGGGCATGTTTACCTCCGCCTGATTAAGCAGGCACCCCACTTCCTGATGCCAGGCCCCAGACGGGAAGTCTGCTGGCATGAAATCCAGGCATGACCTCGGAGACGAGGCTCACTGTAGGCCATCATTTGGTTTACATTTAAAAAGTGAGGCGGGGTGGTGGGGGTGTTTTACCATTTGTGCAGTACATCTTGTAAAAATGGGCTGGCTGTTGTTTCTTGCAGATGCCAATAATCTTTGGCTGCAACTAAGTCAATTTCATCATATTTTTTAGATTAACGGATTATTTTTTTGTCTAAAAAATGTTAAATAAAATTGTGAAAAATGCCCGACACAAAGTTTGAGAGCCCAAGGTGACATGTCCAAAACAGAAAGATATAATAACAATAATAATAATAATAATAATAAAAATAATAATAATCTTTCTTCATATAACACTTTTCTTAACAACGTTACAAAGAAAAATAATAATAAGAAAAAACAATCACAACAAAAACAGCAGATAAAAATCAGAAACGGAAATAGAATAAAATACCGACAACAGAGGGATCATAAAAACAAAATTAAAAAAAGGATAAAATAATTTTAAAACGATAAAAATAAATTGAAACAACGATAAAACCCAGCATCAATTTAAAAAGATATAAACCAAACAAAATGAGAAAATTATCACATTAAAGAAGCTGGAGGCAGAAAATATTTGGCATTTTTACATGATAAATGACCGAAACAATTCTTCTAAATCAAATAGAGCTATTAAATATTAAATATTATTACAATTAATTATTTTGATAATCGATTAATCCGTTTAAGTAATTTTTAAAGAAAAAAATAGTAGAAATTCTCTGATTTCAGCTCCTTAAATGTGAATATTTTGTGGTTTCTTTACTCCTTTATGACAGTAAACTGAATATCTTTGAGTTGTGGAAATTTGAGGATGTCATCTTGGGCTTTGGGAAACACTGATCGACATATTTCACCATTTTCTGACATTTTATAGACCAAACAACTAATCGATTATCTGATAAAATAATCAACAATGAAAATACTCCTTAGTTGCAGCTCTAGTTTAGTCTAAAAAATGTTATTTAATTGTGAAAAAACCCCATCACATGGTCTGAAATCCCAAGGGGACGTTTTGACATGTCCAAAATAGAAACATATTCAATTTAAAATTATATAAACTAAACAAAATTTGAAATTGTCACGTTTAAGAATCTGGAGCCAGCAAACGTTTGTAATTTTTTACTTGATAAATGACTGAAACAATTCATCTAAATCAAAATTCAAGTCTGTCAACTAAGCGATTCATAAGTTAGACGGCACTGATTTTATATAATTCCAGACTGAAAAAAAGTCAAAGCTAATAATCTAGTGAAGTTTATATATAAGGCACATTTCATAGGACATGCATAGACTTAATTAAAACAGGGAGGAGGAAGTATTTGCTTGCCAAGCCACCGTCCCTCTATCCGCATGCCACAATATTAGACTGCTGAATATTAGCTGCCACGAGGCTATTTGCATGATAACTGCTTCAAATAGCAGCATGACACTAATCCACATGTAAACAAGCCAGAATGGACTAACGGTGTGTCTACGTACTCCGACTCTGCATTCCTGCAAGACACACACTCTGACAGACCTGAACATAATGACAGACCGGGATCATACACATGACACACAGCTGTTTCCAGTAGCCTCATCACACCAGCAGCTATCCATTGGTTATTTTGGTCTGTGTGTGTGATTACAGGGCCACTCAGGTCAGTTTGATAATGCTCGTACGGGCTTCATCTTTTATGCTGTCAACACCTCAGTGTGCTCGTGACCTTTTCACTGTTCTATCAACTGATTCACATCCTTCGGACGCTCTAGTCAAGTCTCACTGTGACCTGCAGAATGCTTCACATTTGGTTTTACAGTCTTTTAACAGACCGCATGCCAAAAACTGAACTTTTAATAACAAACTTGAAACCTACACCATGGAGGTTTAGAAGCTGCTAGTCCGGGCTTCTCACCTCCGGGCGACATTAATTAAGTTGTCACGCTGACATTTGAATAGACGAGCCGATGCTGAAAACCCCCTTTACATCTGCGCTGCTGTATGCCGACGTGCCCGGGGCAGCTGAAAGGAGACCACAAAGAAGCCTGAAAAACAGGGTTCTTGTGGACTCTGCAAAGTGCTGTGGTAAGTTATGAGGAAACTTTACGGGAGTGTGGAAAGCATACAAAACGTATTTCTCTTTCAGGAAAAGTGCTACACTGAGCTTCATGCCATAAAGGAATAAAATATAAATACACCTATCTGAACAGGTGGCATACTTTTAATAAATATAAGCTATTAAACAAAACTCCTGCGAGCTGCTTTTGAGTGAAAACGTTGTTGATTTTAATAATGAAACAAAGGTAATACTTAATAAAAGTGTTACATTGTGCCTTGTGATTAAACTTTTTGCCTTAAATTATTCAATAGCCAGATATAACAGCTATTATCTCATGTTAGATGTATCAATACCAGCATATTAGTCAACAGATAAGCAACAACAAGTTGCAGGACAGACATTTATTTTATAAAACACTATATCCTGACAGTAGTGCATGAGACAGGTAATCTGAAAAGAAATCATGTTCCTCTGTGTCTTCCGGTGCTCCTAATGGCATGGCATATAAATTAAAAAGAAAATGCCACTACTTTGTGAAGGATGTCTTTATCCTTTGACTTTAGGGTTGCTGTATTTCTTTTTTTTAAATAATGCCTGACAATGACTGATACACAGCGTTTAACTTCAGGACATCTCTGACTACATACATGCTGAACATTAAACATTTTAATGTATTAATTCAGATATTTTCCAAAGTAAAAGTCCCTAGAAGTGTATGATTCAACTTGTTCCCCATGGTCTAGAGCAGGGGTCGGCAACCTTTACTATCAAAAGAGACATTTTAGGCAAAAAAAAAAGAAATCTGGAGCCGCAAAACATTTGAGCATTGTGATGAAGGTAACACAGTTTATAGTCTAAGTATATAGTAGATAAGTCTAATGCAGTGAGGGCCAAAGAGACAATGTGCTATCAAACGGGTCTGAAGTACTTAGGTGGAAAAGTTTTAAAATACAAATACTTTCAATGGCGTTTAAGAGTACAACTAGTAGTACGCACTATGCTTAATCAGTGTTATGATTATTATCAGGGGGTCTTCTGGCCCCCAAAAAGTTTGACAACCCCTGGTGTAGAATAATTTAAGGCAAGAAGTTGAATCACAAATCTAAAGCTCAATTTAAAGGGACTGTTTGTAAGATTCAGAATTACTTGTTAGCAGCGACACCTGTGGCCGTTAAGTCAACGAAAGTCAGCGTCGGGCTCGCGCTTGTCCTCGCTCTAAATAGACATGAACGAGCGTCGCTCAAAACAGTGAGGTGACACACATCAGCTAAAACCACAATATCACTCTATATTTCAGCTGCTTGGCAGTAATGTTAGCTGACCAGACGAAGGTCTCTCCATGAACATGATTTAGATCTGATCCTAGTGTTGGCTTTTCCTGCCTCAGCCTCCAGGGCTGAAGCAGGAAAAGCGGGTCGGTGCCGGGGCTGAATCAGGAAGAGAAACGTTATCGCCTCCCGACTGCGCCCGCAGGAAGACACCGGCACCCGGTCGGTAACGAGGCGATAAAGTTTCTCTCTGCGGAGCTCCGTCACTTCACAAGACACGGGAAACCTCTGTTGGTCTGGAGGAGCTGCAGCATTTATTCCTGCACAAACGTCCACTGTACATTCACTAGATATTCTCAGAGCTAACCTAACTCTTCTGCAGTGTGGAGTGAGCGTGCATGCACGTGTGGAGGTGGAGCAAGACAGCGAGACAGCGAGAACGCGCGCGGTGTGTGAGTGAAGGCAAGCAGGCAACGGAGACAGGACTCCGGCCACACGCGAGCGCACATGGGATCCCGATAAATAAAGGTTCATCTTATCTTATCTTACAAAAAACACCACAAACTACAGCCTCAAAAATGGAGTTGGATCACCACATGAATGGAAAATATAGGTAGTAATAGCATTACAATGTACAGGGGTTTAACTTTTACTGCTCAAGGTGAATTTAGGTTGACCCATACAGATCAACTCTAGTCTGTCTACCATAATAAAACAGGCTGGTAGAAGGTGGCCTCTCCCTGTCCTGAGTGTGGCAGGACAGGGAGGTGGTAGTGGTAGTAGGGGGGGATGTCTCAGTATAGTAACAGCCTGAGTAACAGAGGGAGGAGTGCCATGATGTCGGTGTCTCCATCAGCATCACCTCACTGACAGAACAGCCTTCTGACAGCAGCAGCAGCGGGATGATGGGACACGTTACAGCCTCTATTTACACACAGGCCCACACTAATAATAATAATAATAATAATAATATAACATTAATACACTAATATGTGTTTCTAATTTAAAGTTCGTTTTAAAGCTAACGGTTAACGTTATCATCTCGTTACCGTAAACCGGATAAATGTGTTGAGATACAGATAGAATTCACCTGTTAAAGGAGGAGAGAGAGATGAATGAATAAAGAAGAGAAACGGGGCCAAAGCGGCGGCTCACCTTCAGACCCGCAGCAGGACTCTACCGGACTCTACCGGACTCTACCGGACTCCATCTCACCGGACCGGGCTCGTTTTAACCGCCTTTCTCACCGACAGTTATCCAGCCCAGCTGTTATTAACGGGAGTGTTTGTTTCCCCCGTGTTTTCCCGACAGTGACACCACACTGCTGCTCTCTCTACAGCACAAAATCACACTTCCGGTTCTGATTTTCAAAGTAAAACCTCCCCTTTTACCTCTAAATCTATCTGCATGGAAAAAGGATCTTCATTCATTCATTCATGTTTTATTTAATAGGGACCAATACAATGTACATAGACAACTTAAAAACGGCTATCTGATGCCAGTATCATAGTGCTTATAATTTGCAACACCTGTCCCTAGAAGGGCTTTTTGTGAAAATAAGAGATTAAAACAGGAATGGGTACAGGGAAAATACATAAATACAATGAAGCACACATTTAAAAACATTACATGAAAAACTAGACATGAAGGTTTGTCGCTTAATTAAATAATTGAAATTAGGTTGCTCTCTTAAAGGTGGTAAAGTTTGCAGCAGATTTCAAGTGATCAGGCAGGGAGTTCCTCCAGAGGCTTTGCTCCTTTCACAGAAAAAGCTGTCTGAGCAAAAGATGTTCTGCAGAAGTGAACTTTACAATTGCCACTTAAAGCTGCTCTGGTGGATCTGCTACAGCTCTGTGGTCTCATGATGTATTTGCAGAAAGGCAGAGGAGCAAATCCGTTCAAAACATTTAAACACAAGCTTTACATAATGAAAATCAATAAAGTTTGCAAAACTTAACATCTTGTATTTACTCAGAATGCTGCAATGATGGTACCTTATTTGCTTTTTGTCCAAGATTTTCAAGTCCCTATTGTAAAGACACTCTATGGATTTTACTACAGACTGGTTGGCCTGGCAGCCAAACTTTAGGACAGATGTGAGAAAAATCATTGAATTTGGAAACAGCAAGGCACAGTGAAATGTCAAGCAATTTCTTATAATCCTAAAACAGCTAAGGTTAGCCTTTATTAGAGATGTCTTCAGCTAGACATCTCTATAGAGGACTGGGAGGAGACATGCCTTCTGGCACAAACCCAAACTATAAATACTAAGAGCAAACTGTTACAGTATAAATGGCTGATCAGGACTTATATTACACCTTTAAATTACACCATTTTAATCCCAGTATTCCTGACAGTTGCGTTAAATGTAATGAAGAAATTGGTACCTTGTTTCATTGTATGTGGGGAGTGTAGGGAGCTCCAGATGTTCTGGAAAGAAGTTCTTGAGCTGATTTCTGAATTGACAGAAAGTGTTGTTCCCGTTGAAGCTAAAAATATGTTTGTTACATATATACCCTTTTCTACAAAGCCAAACGTGTAATAGCTTTAAAATGGAAGTATATTCTGAGACCTATAACTCTAGTCAATGGATTAAAATGATGTCTTCAAGTCATTAGAAAAACTGACTTTCATAGTAAGAGGTAAAGTTGAGGATTTTTATATGATGTGGAAACCTTTCATACATTTTATGACTGGCCTGACTGTAGATCCCTGTGATCGGATAAGGATTGGTGCTACCACCGTCACTCCAAGGTAGCTTCTAATTGGTATCATTGCTGGAGCAGGATGATTGTGAATAGGGAGATAGAACAGGATGATGACTGAATTGTATACTGATTTTTTTTAATTGATTATGTGTTTTTGTATGTGTATGTACTACGTGTGCGTATGTGTATGTATAATGTGTATACAGTATATATAAATAGATTTTATTTTATTTTTTTACTTGTGTATATTCTTTTTACTTATTTATCTATTTTTTTTATATATAATATTTTTTTTCCTTTATCTATACTGGCATATTTTATATTAATATTAGGTTTGTTAAGTTTCTTTGTACCGAGAATGTTATTATTGGGGATATTTGTGAATGCTTGTTCTGTTGTTTCAAAATGAACAAAAAACAATAAATATAATATTGAAAAAAAAAAAACCTCCTTTAAGGACTTTTATTTTGAAGGCTAAACTTTTCTTACTTCCTGTAAGTTCCTGCTGATGTGTGTCTAATTTGACTAAACAGCTCCAGACCAATCCCCCCCAAATTCCACTACTTCCGGAATGTACAAGGATTTTTAATCACACATTTTAGACTTTTAGATTGAGGGACAGCAGGGTGTGAGTGTACTTTAAAATATAAACAAATGTATTTTTACATGAACCAAAGTCATCATCCGACCCAGCCTACCTTAAAAAAATCTGCTCCTCTTTCATCACAAGTGACGTTTTAAAGGTCACCGGCAAAAGCTTGAACGCAGCTGGTCCCTCATCAGGACCAGAGCTGGAGTCAGAGCATCTCCTCACACAGCAGGTCCATCATCAGGACCAGAGCTGGAGTCAGAGCATCTCCTCACACAGCTGGTCCCTCATCAGGACCAGAGCTGGAGTCAGAGCATCTCCTCACACAGCTGGTCCCTCATCAGGACCAGAGCTGGAGTGAGAGCATCTCCTCACACAGCTGGTCCATCATCAGGACCAGAGCTGGAGTCAGAGCATCTCCTCACACAGCTGGTCCCTCATCAGGACCAGAGCTGGAGTGAGAGCATCTCCTCACACAGCTGGTCCATCATCAGGACCAGAGCTGGAGTCAGAGCATCTCCTCACACAGCTGGTCCCTCATCAGGACCAGAGCTGGAGTGAGAGCATCTCCTCACACAGCTGGTCCATCATCAGGACCAGAGCTGGAGTCAGAGCATCTCCTCACACAGCTGGTCCCTCATCAGGACCAGAGCTGGAGTGAGAGCATCTCCTCACACAGCTGGTCCATCATCAGGACCAGAGCTGGAGTCAGAGCATCTCCTCACACAGCTGGTCCCTCATCAGGACCAGAGCTGGAGTGAGAGCATCTCCTCACACAGCTGGTCCATCATCAGGACCAGAGCTGGAGTCAGAGCATCTCCTCACACAGCTGGTCCCTCATCAGGACCAGAGCTGGAGTGAGAGCATCTCCTCACACAGCTGGTCCATCATCAGGACCAGAGCTGGAGTCAGAGCATCTCCTCACACAGCTGGTCCCTCATCAGGACCAGAGCTGGAGTGAGAGCATCTCCTCACACAGCTGGTCCATCATCAGGACCAGAGCTGGAGTCAGAGCATCTCCTCACACAGCTGGTCCCTCATCAGGACCAGAGCTGGAGTGAGAGCATCTCCTCACACAGCTGGTCCATCATCAGGACCAGAGCTGGAGTCAGAGCATCTCCTCACACAGCTGGTCCCTCATCAGGACCAGAGCTGGAGTGAGAGCATCTCCTCACACAGCTGGTCCATCATCAGGACCAGAGCTGGAGTCAGAGCATCTCCTCACACAGCTGGTCCCTCATCAGGACCAGAGCTGGAGTGAGAGCATCTCCTCACACAGCTGGTCCATCATCAGGACCAGAGCTGGAGTCAGAGCATCTCCTCACACAGCTGGTCCCTCATCAGGACCAGAGCTGGAGTCAGCTAGATCCTCACATGGTTTTAAACATAAACATTCTAAATGTGTCCCAGTTTATTTCCTGTTGCAGTGTATGTAAATAACATCAGAAGTAAACATGGACCCAAACTGTTGCCTAGCAATGCAATTCCATTGAAACGCACTAAAACGGAGCGTTTCAGACAGAGGGTAAATACAGGTATATTCAGACAGACAGTATGAGAAAAATAAAGGGTTTTTTGAACATTACAGCATGTAAACATGTTCTAATAGAAACACAAAATACAAGTATGAACCTGAAAATGAGCATGATATGGGACCTTTAAAGAATATAATTTTAGAGGGCAAACATTGTCAGGAGAATGAAATGTTCAGATGAAGGCTGTGATATGTTTAAATAATAAAATCATTATTTAACTAGTAATATTAATGCTGTGTGATGATAAATGATGTGAAATCACAGTTTAAAGTCAAAAACCTTCAAATTTTATTGGAAAAGGACCCCCCAAACACAATATCTCCTAGTATCTTTCATACACTGTAGAAATTCAGAATGTAATAATGATTGTTAATACCAGGCGATACACATGCCAACATGTGAATAGGGGGACTACTGGCACTTATTATTTCCCACTTCAAGCACAGTTTACAAGACATTACATTCAGTGTAGCAGTTAGCAGCAAAAAAATTACCTCGCAAGAAAACCTCATACGTCAAGACGATGGCTCCCTTTGTTTGATATCGTCACATCATTTAAAAAACCTGCTACTTACAAAGTACTACTGTCCAATTTGGACAAAGAGGCCGATCAAGCGTTAGGTGCATCTCGCTGGTTGGAACGGCTCGAGGAAATCAGCTTGTCTTTTCAGCAGTAGCAAAAAATGCAGAGGCTAAAAGGTAATAAAATTCAGTGCATCAGAGAGCCCATTGGACTGTAAACACCTTATACATGGGCAAGGCCAGGCCGGTCACTGTCAACACCTGCCGGAAGAGGAAGACACAAACAGAGTTCAGGCTTCATAGTTAGATTCTTTGGCACAAAGACAGGGAAGCATGCAGACACGTATCTGCAGAATGACATCATTGTCTTTCCGAGGACGACAAACACCAGAGGAAAAAGTGCTGAGTCATACAGAACTCACCTTGGTGTCGCTGCGGTACGTGAAATCCCTGACTTTGTCCCCATTGGCTAATACATATAGAGGTGGTGAGGGCACCCCGAACACCTGCAGCCCTCCCAGCACCAGACCATCCAGGGCCCCATTCAACCGGAGAGGATCACTCACCACCTGAGACTGATAAAGACATTTAGGTACCATTTATGTTTCTCTTTTGTCTGAAGCATTTAACCGGAATTGTATCATTCAATGAAGAGACTTTTGAATCAAGTAGTAGTGCAGTAAAATGCAAAAAGCTTTCCTGATACAAATATCACTCGTCTCTTCTCTACCTGTCCAGCAATGAAGATAACGTAACAATAATTTCCCGTTTCGAAGGTGTGAAGTGCGTCCCCGTCGTCCCAGAACAAGTCGCCCCGGGCCCATCCGCCTGCTGACAGTGCCACGGTCAGGAAGAAAGGGTTTCTGCGTGAGGCTGAGGTTGTCAAAGCAGGCTCCTTCACAAGAAAAGGCAGATCAAAGAAATCACGATGAGATGATACAAAATGCATTCTTCTCTCCAAAGTGTTTCGGCTAGTTTCTCAGCTTTAAGACGTCAGTCAGGATGACATGATAGTTATAGTTCAACACAACCTGATACAACGTTTGATCACACGCATCCATGTCTCTGCGTAAATAAAGGGGCAACAACTGTGTTTACAAAAATGTAAATGTCCAGGGAGAAATATTTTATTTTATTTTACACCAGCCTCAAACATGATCCAGCTCAATACAAGTACAAATTATAAGTAGGAATTCTAAGTACTTGTTTCAATCTGTGCTGTGGGGGTTTTCCCATCCTCATATATTTTATTAAAGAGGACCTATTCTCAAGTCTAGTTAAGTTCAAGTCAAGTTCCACTTTATTGTCATTTTTTCCACATACAAAGTACACGGCTAAAATGAAATGTCGCTGCTCGCCGACCAGGGTGCAAACACAGACTTACAAAAACAAAGTCACAGACTCACATAACATAGAACATAACACAGCAAACAAAGTGCAATAGTGCAGCAGAATAAAAAGTGGAGGACAGGATGATTAGCAGACTAGAAGCAGTATAAAAGCAATCAGGTCTTTATAAAACCCCATGACCCTCCAGTAATTCTACCTTGTATAAATAAATAAATAGATAGAAGTGACAGTGCATAGTAGACCTGAATTGTCTGTTTCATGTCCAGCATGAGTTTGAGGGCGTGCCAAACTAGGCAGGTATCATGTAACTGTGTTACTTGGTGACATCACCACGTTACGGAAGAAAAGGCGGGACTTCAAGTGAGGTGTTTCAGGCAGTTCAGGAGTAGTGTTTCTGTGGGGGAGAGTAACTCCCTTTGGCGTGGACTTTGGGCTTTATAACTTTGCAGACCTTTTGCGTGCACAAAAAAACTATTTAACACACTAAAGGAAAAGGGAAAAGCACAAGTGACTTCTACTGAACTAAAAATGATACAGAAAGTGGTAACATCAGTAAAATAAGCTTCATGTTTGCAGCAGACACCCACCTGCTGGGGGATAATGTGTCCTTCCCTCACATGGACGTTGATGGTGTCCAGAGGGGCTGGTAGGAGCAGGTACTGACCCTTACTGTAGAAAGGCTCACCCTAGAGAGCAAAACACAGATGAGAACACACAACCTGGACCCTATCTTCCCATGTTTTTGTGTCTAACTTATTAATAGGAACAACAATTTCTGAATCTGGTCCAGTATTGAGGGAGAACGTTTTAGACGGGCTGCAATATGGTGCTATTGGGGCAAGCTGGCACCGTCATTCACGTCCACTAAAAGTGCTTGTTTTTATCATGACAGGCTCTGATTGTTATTATTAGTGTCTGACAACATTATGGAAAGAGTCTCGCTCAAGGAGAAGCCTCGTTCTGAAATCTGGCGAGGTGATGTGTGGAACAGTGGAATACATCTGTGGTGGAAACACAAGAGCTTGTTGTGTTGGAGTATAGAAAGCGTAGCTTATCTAAAAGATTTTTAATGTCATGGCCGAATATTTAGATGATTTCTACAATGTGGATGAGGTCTTTGACTCTGATGGTCGCCCGTATTTATTTGAGTATACAGATATTCAGATTTCACCACGAGACTTCTCCTTGAGCGGAACTTGGACACAATAAGATAATAGAAAAATGTGTTATGTCTCTGTAAGGTCCTTTCCATAATGCAGTCAGACACTTCATAATAATAACATAATAATAATAATAACATAATAATCTGAGCCTGTCAGTGGCAAAAACAAACACTTTTAGTGGACGTAACGTTACATTGACACTGCTCACTTGCCCTCGCAGCTCGTTGCTCGCTGCTGCTGGTTACAGCATTATCCCTCAATATTGTTGTCCCCATTATTAATTATATAAGTTATCCTTTAAGAAATGTGTTACCACAGAAAGCCTCAAACATTGTGGCCTTTACAGTTGAAGTTAGAGCTCACATTGTGCAGGCTGTACCAAGTACCGGGGGGCAGGTAAGCAGCCAGCTCTACTACCCCCTGTTCTAAGACTGGGCTGATGAGAAGTGAACTCCCCCACAGGAACTGTCGGTCTATCGTCTGACTGTTAGGGTCAGAGGGAAACCTGATGGATAGACGGGGAGCAGGAACAAAAAGATAATGTTATAGAAAGTGAAGCATGTGGTAATTTCATTTCCATACTGTAGGTATATAGAGGACTGAGAGGAGAGGACACATACTCCACGAAGAGAGGCCGGGCCACGGTGTCAGCAGACGTGTGTGCATGATGGAAGAGGGTGTAGAGGAAAGGGAGAAGGGAGTAACGAAGGTTCAATGCACTCCGCATGGCCGCCTGGGCCTTCTGCCCAAATACATAGGGCTCCTGAGGCTGAGGGACACACAGACACACACACAGACAATGAGAAGATATAGAGTTACCTCTATCCATAATACATGAAACAGATGGACTGCTCTAAACGCAGTGGAAAAAAAACATACAGGGCAGATCCAATGTCCTGAAAAACTAATGGAACTTGTAAAAAAAATGCACTCGAATCAACTAATCACACAAGTTAGCAAACAGATACAAACACACAGTTGCAGGCAAACACTCACAGCGTTCAGGGCGTCATTGTGGTTTCTCATAAACGGGTAGAAGGCCCCGAGCTGCATCCATCGTACACACAGCTCCTCAGTGGTGTTCCCTCCAAAGCCACAGATGTCCGCCCCCACGAGGGGCACCCCGAACAGGCTGAACTGCAGCACCGCTGGGTGGGGAGATGGGGAGGACAGGTGCAAAAGGTCAGTCTAAAACCATCAAATGATCTGTGGTCACTTCAAAAAAGGACCAAAATAAGTCAATTCTACAACATGCATTCAAACACGTGTGACAATGTTTGCACATAATAACAAGGCAGTATTATGACCCTTCAGAAGCTACATATCTTCTCACCAGGGATGGAGTATCGAAGCTGCTCCCAGTCGCTCCTGACGTCTCCTGTCCACACTCCAGAGAAGCGTCCGATGCCAGGGAAGGAGGAGCGAGACAGGACGAAAGGTCTCTTCCCTCGCACCTTCACGAGAGCGCTGAAGACGGCAACCAACCCCGGCATGAATACAGTACGCAGAACAAAGAACAACATGGTCCATATATTCTCTGTGGTGTCACATTGGCCTCCAGTATTCTCAAAAAAAAGTCTGTCTTTGTATTTTTTCATTTTAAAATATGAGGGCTGTTAAAGTTAATGCGATAAAATGTGTTAATGCAATTAGTTTAAACAGCACTAATTTCTAGTGGGTTGTAGTGAGCTCATTTTAAAGCTAGAGTGAAGATACTGGTATCATATGAAAACTAGAAAACCTAAAGAATCTATTGGTACCACGTCATACTAGCTTATTTATGAAGATCATAAATGACGCTCCAAACTTACACTAAATTCTGGAGATGGAAAAATTTCAAAGGGTCTCTTGACCTCTGACCTCAAGATATGTGAATGAAAATGGGTTCTATGGGTACCCACGAGTCCAACCTGGGGGTCCCAATCCCCACTAGGGGTCGCCAAAGCTTCACGGGGGGGTCGCAAGGCCTTCTTGATTTTAAGGGGTGTATGACAACTTTTTAAAAAATATACAGCTGGCCTATATCTCAGCATTTAATTAATTTCTGTGGAAGAAAACTAAATTCAATTATTATTTTTAAAGTTTGGACTATTATTTAATGTATAAACTTAAAAATTAGAAAAGTACGCTGTTAAAACAACTAAAGATCTAATACAGTAGAACAACGGCCAAGTGTAAGGGAGAAGAAAACCCTGAATTTGTCAAAGAAAGAGGGCTATTAAGTATGTATGGTTCTTAATCATTTAAAAAATACATAATACAGAGAATTGTATTAAAAGTTCCTACAAATAACTCATCTCTGAGTCAATATTCACAGGAAATAATCAGCTCAAAATTCATCCAAAAGACTTGTTTTACACAAAAGTCCTGCAGTCATTGCGTTCACTATTTGGGTTAATTGTACAGTTTATCAGTTGTTCTGTGCTGTTATTGTTATGCACTGGATATAATATGAAATATCCATAAAATTAAACTTAGTCAGGGGACGTCAGTTTACTCAACGATAAAAAAAAAAAAAAAAGGTTGTGAACCACTGATCTAACCTGTGAGTGGCATAAGCTTCTGTCAGTCCGTACATGTTGTGCAGGTTGTAGTGAGTGGACAGCTTCTGCTGAGCCGACATACAAAGAGTTCCCGCGTTTAACCGGTCTCCGACCACCCCTGTTTGTACGACAGCCAGAGAGACACGCAGGCTACAAATGAATGCAACGTGTGTAGCGATGAACAGATCAGTTATGTATCTGTAGTCATTTACATGCAGAGGTGGGTAGTACCGAGTCACATTTACTCCGTTACGTGTACTGAAGAAACCTTTTGGTTGAATTAATTCCAGTCATATTCACATCAAATAAAAGACTTGCGTACAGTTTTAGGCTCCTCTATCCACCTCTGTTTACATGGTATCTTGTACAATATGTGCTTTCATTTACAAATAAATGTAAAACCAATAATGTTTGTATGCCTTTAAATGCTGGTAACGTGCGACACTGATCCAATACACTTACTGGGTGTGTAGGGCGGGTTCTCCAGATCGCTGTCAGGACAGCCCTCCACTGAGCCCGGCACAAAACTGGCTGGTTCATTCATATCCTGGTGGAGCACGGGAGGAAAAGAACAAAAGGATACGTTATTCTTTATGTGGTTTTAATGTGCACACAAACCAAACACAACACAGAACAGAAAACCTGACATACCTGATGTCTTTGTGATAGTATCGGTGGCTAAATACTCACAATCCACAGACCGTCCACGGGAACTTTAGAATGAAAGTCTCTGATGCAGTCCTCCCACCAGCGTCTGGTCTCTGGGTTGGTGAAGTCGGGGAAGGCTGTTGGGCCCGGCCAGACCTAGATACACAATATGGAAATGTGCATGACATACACACATCCCAATGGGACAGAAAAGCATTCATCCCCAGAAGAAAGAAAAAGAAGCCTGACCTTCCCGATCAGGATTTGTCCTGTGGCATTTTTAATGAAGACGTCTCGTTTCAGTCCATCATCAAACGGAGAGTATGTTCCAGGAGGGCTGGTGCTGCTGATCCCCGGGTCCTTAGACAGGAATCAGGAGAGCAGGACACAGGTTAAGAAAGCGTTGCTGCCATCTACTGGAGAAACATTGTAATTGATTGATTGATTACTTTACACAACACTAAACAAAAATTAAACAACTGATGCATGTGTTTTTCCTAGGGCTGTCAATTAAAATATTTAATAGAAATATTATTTATATGTATTTATTTATATATTGAATATTAAATATTTAATTGCATTATTGTCCAAGATTAATCGCAAATTATTGCACATTTTTTATCTGTTCAAAATGTACCTTAAAGGGAAATTTGTCAAGTATTTAATACTCTTATCAACAATTGAGTGGACAAATATGCTTATTTGAAATCAATTAACAACACAAAACAATGACAGATATTGTCCAGAAACCCTCACAGGTACTGCATTTAGCATAAACAATATGCTCAAATCATAACATGGCAAACTGCAGCCCAACAGGCAACAACAGCTGTCAGTGTGTCAGTGTGCTGACTTGACTATGACTTGCCCCAAACTGCATGTGATTATCATAAAGTGGGCATGTCTGTAAAGGGGAGACTCGTGGGTACCCATAGAACCCATTTATATTCACATATCTGGAGGTCAGAGGTCAAGGGACCCCTTTGAAAATGGCCATGATAGATTTTCCTCGCCAAAATTTTGCTTAAGTTTGGAGCGTTATTTAGCATTTATTTAGTCCGACAATGGATTCTTTAGGTTTTTCTAGTTACATATGATGCCAGTGTGTTCACTCCAGCTTTAAGACTGAGCCCACTACAACCTAAAAATTTCAATTTGCATTAATGCATTAAAGAAATTAGTGGAGTTAAAACTAATTTTCGTTTGGCTGCCCTAATTTTTCGTTTTTCAATTAAATGCTAACGTATTTACTGATTACTGTTATATAAACATCCTGCGTTGATGAGGAACTTAAAGATGTCACACCAGGATAAGGATGTACTTCATGCCTCCCTTGTGGAACTCCTCCACCATCTCTGGGAGGTCGCCGAATCGCCAGGGGTCAAAGGTGAAGACCCTGCGCTTATTTGCATAGTCCAGATCATTCCACTGCACATCCTGGTGATGAAAAAACAAAAGCAAAACAATAACAGTTTGATGTCAGCTTTGTGTAATGTTGATGACAACTAAAAATATCTGAGAACGTCACAGCAAAGTTTCACGTGTTACTACGTGTTGATTGAACAAAACTAGAGTTAGGTAGAGTGGTGCAGGAATGAGCCCTAAAACCAGGAAATGACTTAGCATGTTGGCCTATAAAAATACGTCATCCCTGCAGCACTCTATTAGTTTAATCTAAATAGAGCTTTGTGATTATTTCATTTACCATGGGAAATTTTGCATTGTGCATGCGTTGTGCCACATGTCGGGTTGTAATAGAGGTCGTGTAACCCCAGCGACACAGATGAAAGCCCAGTGACCAATAGGGAGGCATCATAGGATAGCCTGGGGATAGATGAATGACAGCAGGGACGCAGATAAACACATCCACTCTTTATCAGGTTCTTCCAATATACAGCAGACTTAAAAACTACACATTCCTCTCGCCCGTATGTGTATATACAGCTTTTTCTCTTGCTACCTGAAGATGTGTTACAACACTGAAAATACATACCAATGAGCTGGAGGTACTGTCGTAGAACACTTTGAGGGTCAGGACCCAAGAAAACGTACAGGTCCAGGACTCCGCCGATAGCCAGCCAGGTGAGAGCGGGGGTCGGCTGCAACATCACCTCTGCAGAGACATTTGGAAAGATATTCAGCATTCTGTATGGAAAGTGAGGGCAGAGAAATGACCCTGGGATGCTGTTTGTGTGTGCGTGTGTGTGCGTGCGTGCGTGCGTGCGTGCGTGTGTCTTATTGGAAACGATAGCTCGGTACCGATTGCATTGCTGTTGAGAAGGAAAACTCCATGTGCCAAGCCGTCCTCCTCCTGTACGATGTAGAATGGGTGGGAGCCATAGAGGTTAGCATCAGCCTACAGAGAGAGAGACAAGTCTTTACAACTGGAACAGGAAAGAGGCAGGAAATGACAAAAGCTTGACTGTTCTACTGAGACGGCTGGTTATAAAAAGGAAGTCCAAATACTTCGGGAAGTTTTAATGTGCTATAAATCAGAAGAAGATAGGACATCACTGGCATGTCACATAGAATAGGGGTTACTCACCTTTTTGGCTTGTGACCCTTTAAAGCAATGACTACTTGCAACTCTTTATCATACGACTTTGAGTTGTGAACAAAGACTGAATATAGGAAGGGGACGTAGTCACCGTGACGTCACCTATTGGTTTGTGGACGGCCGTTTTGAAGCCTCGAGTTCGCATTTTTGGCCATCGTCATCTTGGTTATTTGCAACCAGAAATT
>CAKAOH010005690.1:0-17147 GCA_916701665.1 Sebastiscus tertius | reverse complement strand
TATATATATATATATATTATATACATGTATAGTATAAATAATAATATGTTATATATAAATGTATAATATAAAATTATACAAATATTTTTAATATAATGTACAATATAAATATTATAAATATATTATATATACATGTATAGTATAAATAATATAAATATATGATATATACAAGTATAATATAAATAATATAAATATATGATATATACATATATAATATAAATAATATTAATATATTATATATAAATGTGTTGTATAAAATATTAAACATGATTCTTCCTCCTTATTAAAGTGATTTTAATGTGATGGAGGACAATAATTTCTTCTTCAGTGTAAAAATGATTTTAAAGTTTAGATAAAGATACTTTGACAGTCTGGTCTCAGTACTCAGTACTCCTTCACTGCAGTAAAAGTATCAATACTGCAGTATAAATATACTCCATTACCATTAAGAGTAAAAACCAGAGTAGAGTCCGTGTGTGGACGCTGATGAGTCCAAATAAAGGATAAAGAATAAAGAACATTAAAGAATAAAGGTGAACAAAGAAATAGCAGTGAGTGGACCTTTGACTTCATCATGACTCATCATCAGTCTGTTTATGATGCATCTGATTGGTCCGTTTGGTCACGGCAGCGTTTACTGTCCTCTGATAAATACAGTGAGCACTGTTCATGTCCAGAGACGCCTGAGGGGGGACAGGAAGTCCATCAGCAACATCAATCACAAAATAAAAGCCTGTCAGCTGGAAACGATGTGACTGAACACTGAGGAGTCTCTGTTTTACTGTGAACTTGAATGCAGCTTTTATACATGTATGATGTCATGGTTTACTGTAACCTCTGTGCGACCCCTGTCAGGCCTCAGGGATTGGTCGGTTGAGCCCGGTGCTCCTGCTGGGATTGGCTGTCCATCAGATCTGGATCTGATGGGGGGGATGGAGCCAAGGACCACCTGCAGGCAGGTGAGAGCCAATCAAATCACTTCTAATGACGAAGCCCAAAATAACAAATGACACATCGGCCTCAGAGACGAGACGAGACGTGATGATATTTAGTTTCCTTTATAGAGATGAAACTTGATGATCAGAGAGAGCTTCACCTTCGATTCATGATTTATTATTAACTGTAACTTGAAGTAAAGCTCAGGGGTTTGTAGAGTGAGGGGATGTGACCCTCCCCCCTCAGTGGTAATAAAGAGGAAGGTTTTGACCTGCAGAGACTCGTGGGGAGTTTGACCTTTGACCTTCAGTTGGAAGGTGAAGCAGTTCAGTGTACTCCCATCATTCACTGCTTCCTGTCTGTTTATTCTCCGCTCAGAGAGGAGACGCTTCCTGTTGAATGAACAATACATCTCAGGTATCAGGGTAATTGTAGGTAAAAATAATAATAATAATAATAATAATAATAATGACTACGGAGGACAGAACCTGCCAAAATCAAAAATAAATCAATGAATAAATAAATGACTCGATAAATAAATAAAGATGTCATTAAATGTAGCAAAAATAACATTACAAATAAATGTAGCCATTAATTAATTGATAAAATGTGACCTAAATTGATATTTCTGTTTTAATTTGCTTCTTTGTTTATTTATCTTTTTATTCATTTCCTTATTTATTCACTCTTCTATGTAATTCTCCCTTTTATGTATTTATATATTTATTTTTATTCATTTTTACATTTATTATTAATTCTTTCATTTAATTTTTTATTTATCTTTTTATTTATTCATTTGTTTTTTGCTTTTATTTTTCATTTATTCTATTAGAAATGTCAATTTATGTCACATTTTATCAATTAATTAATGGCTACATTTATTTTTAATATTTTGCTACATTTAATGACAGTTTTATTTATTCATCAAGTCATTTATTTATTTATTTATTAAGGCAGGTTCCATCCTCCATAAACGACGGAGCTGGGGAACGTGCGTAATATTCAGAGAAAAAGCTTTAAAGTGGCAATCTTGATAATATTTTATAATAACAAATTTAAGTCTGTTATAATTAAATTACTCTCTAAATGTAACTGAATACTGCTTGTGTACATATTATATTCATATGGAAATTATATATATTTCAAAATAATATTGACTTGAGGGGGCGTTTTACCCGGTTTGTTCTCAGTAAATATTTATCCTTCCTTCTCCAGTTTGATCAGAGATATCAGCTCAAAAATAAAAAAAACAAAAATAGTTTGGTCAAAAGACGGTTTCCAGAATGCAATTAATTTTATATCTGATGATTTTTATTTTATTTTATTTTAATTTATCTGTCTCCCTGACTTATTTATATATACACACTTTTTATTGTTTGTTACCTGCTGATCTATGAACCAGACTTCACTCACATTTCACTGATTTTAACACAAACATTATGACACCAAAATGATGAATAAAGATTCTGATTTTAATCAGTTAAAACTGAAGTTTAGCAGCGAAGAACCTCTGCTGCATCTCTGACATCACTTCCTGTCTGACTCTCTGTTGTTTTATCAAAATAAAAGACCCCAAATAATCAAAAAAGAAAAACAAAAGTTTATGTTCGTGTTACTGTGTCTGAAAATTAAAGTTGAATTTGTATTTTTCATTTACAGAAACATAAACATGATCACTGACTCTACCTGCAGGCCTCTGACCTCTGACCTCACATCAGCTGCTGATCAATAACTGAGGATCATCAATAACCAACTGACATGACTTCCTGTGTTGTAGAAGCCTTCAGAGCGTCTGATAGGTTGACTGAAACCAGCTGAGTTTAATGTTTTTATTGTGTAATAAATGATTTCACACAGACGGTCTGATGATGAGACGTTATTGATCCACGAGTCTCTGCTTCCACCTGATGGACAAATCAATAATCACCTCCACTTTATTTTCATTATTGATTAGTTATTTAACAGAGACACATTATTATATAATATATAGGGCTATATTATATATTAATACGCTCATAATATTAATATTTAATACATATTTATACTATTATTCTAATTATTATATGCATTTATTTATACAGTCAGAAATGAAAATGGAACTACCTTTTTTTTTGGTTTTACCATAGTAACCAAACATAAGCCAATATTACAGCTCGTCCTCAGCGATATAACTTTCACTTGTTTTTTTTATAGACTTTATTTTAAATTTGTGAACAATACAAAGAACAATTAAATCGATACATAGGTAAACAATACATATATAGGAAATAAATAAAAACAAACACATAAAATTAAATTTAATAAAGTAACAAAACACAAAACATGCCAGGGGTTAATATAAATATAATAATAATAGTAACTTAAGTAAAAAATATTAAAATAGTAGGACAAACTCATCGTCTTTTGCAGAAAATGTTGTCTTAGTATAAAGTTCCATTTCCTTCTTGAAAACATTAAAGTGAGATTTAACTCTCACAAATTTGCATTTACGAATGTAAAACTTTGCAACAATGATGAGATTGATAAAAAAATATTCTCCCTCATATACATTGTGTTGAACCTTAAAAAAAGTAGAAATTCAAAGTCACAGATAATATTTTCCAAGATAAATCTACAAATATCTTGCCACAGTGTGCGAGTGTGTGTACATTTCCAGTGATGTCACGTCTTCCATGATGTCACCGTGTAATGTGTTTCCATTCATTAGTTGGTCCTAATTAAAGAGACGATTACGTGAGATTAACTGGTAAACACCAGTAGCTCTCTCAACAGTTACACATGAAGTGAAATTAGTTCTTGTGACTCCACTCTGATGGTAACATCATAAATCAGCTTCCTCTATTGATCTCTGATCTTTCTGACAGATAATATAATTTATTTATCATATTTACTAGAAACAGTTTGACTCTCTGACTGATGTTTACTCCTCAAGTCTTTTCAGGAGAAATTTTATTAAATAAAAATACAAAATCAATCATTTCTTCACGTATCGCTGCAGACAGACTAGATTGCTATTATTATTATCATTATTATTATTGCAGTTATTATTATAAATATTATTGTAATTGTTATTACTATTATCATTATTATTGCTTTTGTATTATTATTGCCATTGTTATCGCTATTATATATTATTATTATAATTATTATCATTATTATCATTGCTATTATTATTACTACTATTTATTTTTGCTATCGTTATTGCTATTAATATTATCATCATTATTATTGCTATTATAATTGTTATTATCATTGCCGTTATTGTTATTCTTATTATTGCTATTATCATTATTATTATTATTTTACTATTATTATTATTTTATTATTATTATTATTATTATTATTATTATGACTGAAGGAGACTCAGATGTTCTGTTATGTAGCAGCTGAGCAGTCAGAGAAAATCCAGCTGACCCTAACTTAAGTGAGGAGGACATGATGTAGGACTTCACGGATCCTTCATGTTGGATCATCTCTGATAGTGAAGGAGGTCACATGGTCACACCTGAGGCAGGAAGTAGCCGCCCCCTCTAAGGTGTGATGATGTGACCTTAATTAGGGGAGTCCTCGCTTTGTTCTTCAGCCATGATGGGTGAGTTCATCTCCGTTTCATACTGGATTTACTTTTATTATCACACAAGTATTCAGTTATTAATGTTAATAATGTAGATCTGTCTGAGCAGAGATTAAACGTCACACTGGAAAACATTTCTAAAGGAAATAAACCTGCTCTGCCTCATCTACGGCCGTCTGTCAACACACTCTGCTCAACATCATTTTAACATGTAGCCTACAAAAAGTACATATACATATATACGTATATACGTATATACGTATCTACATATAGGGTTTCATGTTGTCAGCAGTGTTTTATTTCCCCTCTGGTTCAAATGTTCAGTGTTTGTGTCTCTGGATCATTATATTAATACAGCTGACAGCCTGCTCTATGGAGGACGGAACCTGACAAAATCAAATATCAATCAATCAATAAATATGACTCGATAAATAAATAAATGAATAAATATATATGTCATATAATGTAGTAAAAATATTATTAAAAATAAATGTAGCCATTAATTAATTGATATTAGATAGATTTCTGTTTTAATTTGTTTCTTTATTTATTTATCTTTGTATTAATTCCCTTATTTATTTAATCTTCTGTTTACTTTTCCCTTTTATTTATTTTTGCATTTATTTGTATTTATTTATCTATTTTGTATTTATGTTTTATTTATTTATCTTTTTTTACATTTATTTTCTGTTTAATTACTGTATCTATTTATTTTTGCATTCATTTTTTTTGTTTTATATTTATTTTTAAATGTATGTATTAATTTATGTATTTATTTATTTATTCATTCATTTATTTATGCACAATTTTCCATTTGCATTTCACCCCTTCTTTATTTCCCCAAACATACTTATTTCTGTATTTATTTCTTTTTACATTTCTCAATACATTTCTTTTTAAATGTCTTTATTTAAAAATTAATACAAATTCAACACATGATAAAATAAAAGGGAAAATTTAACAGAAGAGTAAATAAATAAGGGAATTAATTCAACGATAAATAAATAAAGTAGCAAATTAAAACCAATATCAATTTATGTCACATTTTATCAATTAATTAATGGCTACTTTTATTTTTTTTAATATTATTTTTGCTACATTTAATGACATATTTATTTATTTATTTATTTATTTATTGAGTCATTTATTTACTTAGTTATTCATTTTTTATTTTTGCAGGTTCTGTCCTGATGTTTTACTCATCACTATGCCGTCACATTTGCCAGAAAAAACGTTTTCTTGACTTTAGACGTTGAATTCTCCACAGTGACTTAACGTTTAACTGAAACGTCCACCTCCCTTCATTCATTTGACCTGTGAATACCCAGTCTACTCAGTCCACCCAGTCCACTCAGTCTACTCAGTCTACCCACTAGAATCTAGCACATATAATGGTTTTAGTTCAGTGCATGAGGCGTTCTTTAACAGCTCAGAAACCAAATGGAAATGTGAATGTTTTTACTTGTCAGCTCAGAAAACTCTGACTATATTTGAAATGTTAAAAAACTAAAAGACTGTTATGGTAAGTAGCCCCTCTGTATTTTCCAGGAGAGTCCCGGGACGGTTTCAAGGACTCCAGCTGGTCCTGGAGCCTCAGAGGATGATGATGACTCCATGTTGCCTCTGGCGCCACCTGCAGGACAAACTGTACAGGTGTAGCTCTGCTGCAGGTCAGTCTATTATTTTATATTTTGTATCAGTATTTATTTATTCATTATTCTTTTGATTAATTATTTTATAGTATTTATTATAATTATTTATTTATTTATTCTTTTGTTTGATTATTTTACAGTATTATATTTATTTATTTATGTATTTATTATTCTTTTGTTTATTTTTAAAGTATTTATTTATTTATTTATTCAGTTTATTATTCTTTTGTTTAATTCTTTTACAGTATTTATTGATTTGTTTTTATTTATGATTTTATTATTATTTATATTGCTTTATTTTTATGATATTATTATTTATATGATACATAATGTCTTTTATTTGACTTTATTGGTTTTAAACTAAAACAGTTAATATAAACTAAACATGTGAATTAAAATTTTTCTTTCTGAACTAAAACACAAAATTGAAAAAAAAAATATATATATATATGTATATATATATATAATAATAATAATATTGCACATAAAATAATTAAACAATAAAAAGTATTAAAAGAAATATTGAAAAAATTAAACAACAGCTATCACTGAAACCATATAATGAAAACCCAAATAAAGTGTGGAGGAGGACAGTTTAAATGGTGTTACAGCTTGTTGATTCTCCTCTCATTGAAGTGAAGCAGTCAGACTGAAACGAGTCCAATCTCATTAAACTGACATGTTTTCACTCATGATGTTGCGTTCAGTTGCATAACGAGCAGCAGGTTAATCTGAGCGCCGTCAGCAGAGACTAAGACCTGCTGATCTCCAACAACAACGCATCACTCCTTCTTTTTCTTTTTCTTCTTCTTCTTCTTCTTCTTCTTCTTCTTCTTCTCCTGGAGTCTTCCTCTGACCCTCAGCAGCAGGATGAACAGACCATCCTCCATCTTCATCCTCCTTTTCCTCCTCTTGGTGTCCTCTGGTGTGACAGGAAGTCGATGGACGGATGAAACAGAAGGACAGTCAGAGAACAGCAGAGAGCTGGTGAGTCACTCTTTAATATGTTTAGTTAGGAAATATAGAAGACAGTAATATCATGTTTATGTTTACTGTTTCACTACAATACCCAGAGTTCACTGCTGCATTCTTTTGCACCGTGATGCTGAAACCTGCAGCTAGCTGCAGGCCAGTACTGATCATTTACTGCAGTAAAAGTATGAATACTACGGTGTAGAAATACTCTGTTACAAGTTAAAGTCCTGCATTCAAAATGGTAATAATATTTTATATTATTCTAATTATTGATACATTAATGTGTTCATCGCTTTAATGTTGCAGCTAGTAAAGGTGGAGCTACTTGTCATTATTTTAGGAATATTTTTCGCATGTTTTACTATTTTTTGTCTGATGTTTTTCGTGTATTTTACTAATTTTTATGGATATTTTACAGATTTTTTAGGATATTTTACTATTTTTTATGGATATTTTACAGATTTTTTAGGATATTTTACAAATGTTTCACATAATTAACAAATTTTTGTCTGATAATTGATGCTGATATCTAACTAATAATTTTTGAGATAATTTGAGGATATTTTACTAATATTTTTTAGGATATTTTACTATTTTTGGACATTTTATTTGTTCATCACTTTAATGTGGCAGCTGGTAAAGGTGGAGCTACTTTTAATTACAGTAGTAAACAGTAAAATAACTCTTAACTAAGTTTAATTAACTGTAAAATTTACCATTTATAAATGATGGTTATTATAAAGTGATACCAGATCATGTTAATTATACTGTCTGTCTGTCTGTCTGTCTGTCAGTTGCTCGCCCTTCAGAACGTTCTGGAGAAACTTCAGAACAGGAAGTTGTCGACGTTGGACAGGAGACGGAGCCGCCTGCCGACTGTGAGACAAATATCACAGTATTACTGTAATATTACTGTAGTATTCAATGTACTGTAGTACTGTAGTGGTACTCGTCTGACCCGTGTGCCTGTCTGTATGTCTTAGTGTGACGTCACGGCATCCTGCTCGGTGAAGAGAGGTCGTCACTTTGGTCAGCTGTGTGACTGTCAGCCGGGCTCCAGGTGTCACTTCTTCTTCCTCAGGTGTTTGTGACCTTCATCATCCTCATTCTCCTCATCCTCCCTCTGTCTTTACGTCTCCATGATTGATCCTACATCTCCCAGAATGCACCTGGAGTGTCTTTCGTTAGAGCCTCACACCTCCAATTTGTAACACAGATGCTAGACCTGTGCAGTCTGTGAGCATGTGACATCACAGTGACGTCACTGTGATGTCATCAGATGTAAATTTTGAGCCTTTTTATGACTGTTGTGAGTGTAAGCCCTGCGTTCTGTCTGCAGGTTCATCTTCTGTTTTCTAATAAAATCACTTGAATTTAAACTCTGGAGGTGGAGCTAGTTTTACTGACATCAGCATTTATTATTAAATATTAAATAATTAAATCAAAATAAAGCCATATTAGAGAGAGAACTTGAATCAGAACACCTGAAGTAGACAGCAGCAACTCAGCAGGTAACATCTTTATTAAAATATATTGTTTTAAATTCTGCCAACTGAAGTGGAGCCTCAGTAACATAATCAGACCTACAAGTTCCAACACACAGAGAGGTCAGTTAAGTACACACGGCCCAACAGAAACAGGTGAACAAATCAAACAGAAGCTTCCATCCAGGTAAAACTGACTAACTGATAAACACTGAACGCAACACGACCACTTCCTGCTTCAACACACCTGTGACTCACCTGAGAGACACACCGATCACATCCATTGATCATCAAACTAAACATTCATCAACATTCATCAGGCTGCTTCATCAAATAAAGTCACTTAATCAAACTGGTAGAAAAAATTAGCTGGACCCCTCTCCCCCATCATTCCCAGTGCGTCTCCCCGGCCATCGCCATGTACTCGTCCAGCTGAGCGTCCAGGCGGCTCTTGGACGCTGACATGTAGTCGTCCAGCTCTTTGTCCAATCGGCTCCTGGACATGGACATGTACTCGTCCAGCTGTGCGTCCAGCTGCTTCTTGGTTGGTACGTGGTCTTTCCTCCTGTATGCGGTGGCCCCGCCCCTCTGCAGGTGTGTCTGTCCTGCAGGAGAAACAGGTGATCTGACTGTTAGACTGTTATGAGAAACGTTCGCAGTAGCACCAGTCTGTTAGCTGACTCAATTAATCAATGGTAACATTCATTTTTTATATTATTCTTGCTACATTTGGTGACAATTATTATTTATTGAGTCATTTACTTATTTATTGTTTTATTTTTATTTATTGTATTAGAAATATCAATTTATGTCACATTTTATCAGTTAAATAATCACTGCATTCATTTATAATATTTTTGCTACATTTAATAACATTTATTTATTTATTTTTGCAGGTTCCGTCCTCCATACAGCGGTAACATCTTATATTCAATCAAATCTGTGGTTACCTGACGTCAGAGACGACGCAGCCTGTCAGTGTGCTGTGATGTGAGCTCCTCCTATAGGCTGCACATTTCATTACAATCACAATACTGATTCTTCTGAGATTGCTCTGTTCCTACAGTCTCAACATGGCAAGTTTAGATATAAAGATCTGATCCTGTTGAACAGACTGACAGACCGGACCAAACTCTGTGTAGAAACCACAGACCGTCTATGGTAGAAACAACAACTTCGCTGTCGTATTTATGCCTTTATGTTGAGTGTTGATGGAGCAGCTGCATAGCCTGGCACTGATCCAGCCAAACTCCACTCAGAAAACAAGCATTTTAAAAGTTGTTTGCTTGTCGTCTTGGTAACAGACCTGACAAAGCATGAATTCAGAAGTTTTACTAATCAGCATTATTATGTAGTTATTTCAGCATCAGTTTGATCCGTTTATTGATATTAAATCACAGCTCAATCTGTTTATTTTGGGTTCATACCTCAGTACTGACGTGTGGCTGCTAGATAGAGGGAGTGCAATGACACTGTATGTGAATACAGCTCGCCGCCAGGTGATGTTATGAACCCAGACATGACGGCGTTTAGTTTTCTGACAGCAACAGATGTTGTTTCTTCCATGGTTGATTGAGGAGATGGAGGAAAGAAACGTTGTTGGTTTCTATGGAGACAAGCTCCTCCTCTCCGAAGCGTCTAGAGCAAAAGAACACAAACGATACCGGCGGTCCAACTCGCACGAGTAAAGAGAGGCAGAAATTCACTTCCCTCTTGTTGTGAACACAACTGAACCTGGAACTACAGGTGCAGGTCTGAGAAGTGAGGGTGTTCACTGCTCAGAGTGAGTTTGTGTTGAAAAACTGACCTGTAGTCAGTTTCTGAATGTTTCTCGTCCTCAGGAGACGCTGACCGAGTCGACTGTGAAGGTTACCTTGTCCTGCACAGGAAGCACACACAAGTACAGGTCCAGCTACAGGTACAGGTCTAGTCACAGGTATAGGTCTAGATTGATCTGATTGTACGATTCATGGTCTCAGCACCGGTTGGAGCAGGACAGGGAGACCACCACCAGGTACTCACCCCTGTAGGTGGGGGTGGAGCTGTTTCTCCATCTGTACTTGTTCATGAAGCTCCAGAAGCCTCGAGGTCTGGAGGCCGGGAGGCCGTGAGTCCCCCTCTGCCAGCCGAGTCGAGTCCAGATGCTCCCTCTCCTCAGATGCTGCCTCACCCCCACAGACGAGTCACGGGTCTGGACCGGGACGGAGATCAGAGGGTCAACCAGGTATGTTTAGGAGCGTCAACCAGGAACGTTTAGGAGGGTTAAGGTTGGGCTACTTACAACCTGTCACTCAATTTCCTGTCACAGCACACACCTGGTGAAATCCGCTCTGACATCACCACGAGACAGAAGTGACCTGTCGTTCTCATTGGTCTACAGCTCTGTGACTCACCTGCAGGTGGAGCAGCGATGACCTCCTTCTCCTCACCAGCAGCACCACCTTCGGGGCGCCATGCCTCCTCCTCTGATGCAGCAGGACAGGGTCAAAGGTCCTCATCCTGGACCGGGTCAGTTGGTCCGCCACCACCTGAGAGAAGCTTCAACATGACACACAGAGTTACAGGTTATAATGTAATAATATCTGTATGTCTTTAGATGAACTGAAGGATATTATAATGAGTTTTTATGATCCATGGCAAAGAAAAAATAGTTCTCACAGATCTAAGAGACCTTACAGGATAGAAAATGAAATCAAATCTTATTGTATTTATATAAATTACTACACAGATGTGACGAAATTGTGTGTCTCACCGCTCATGGAGAGAAACTGCTGAGGTGCTTCTCAGGTAAAACCTGCCTGGTTTTGATGAATCCATCAGCTTCCTGTTTCCCTCATTCATCCTTCTGAAAGTCACTAAACGTTGATGATTGGAAAAACACAGCTGAGCCAAATCTTGTTCACCTGCGAGCTAATTAACAAACCAACGCCCCGTTAATTACCGAGAGGACAAACAGGAGGGACTCCGTTAAACCCAGTTGGAATAACAGACACACAAACATAATCAGCAGCAGCTATTTAGATAACCAGCAAGAATTAGAGAGAAGACCACAACGATTCACGGGTCTTAAACTTTGGTCTATTAAGTGTTTTAATTTCGCCGATTAACTATGAAACATTACGTTTCACCAATTTGTAAAGGGGATTCTCCACAGACAGATTCACCGCCATTCTCTGTCCGTCCAACAGCGGCATGGATTGAGTTAAACACTTTATCTGTCTCTGGGAAGGTATTTCTTTAGTTTAAGTTATAACTGTTGATGAAGGAAAGCTGTAACTACAAATGTGAGGGACAGAGTTTATCTTTAACCTTTAAGTTAACTTACTACGAAGCGGACACACCTGTTAATTACCGCAGTCTCAGGTGAGGTCGACTGACAGCAATACTAATCAGCTAACTGTCTGTAATGCTAATCTGATAACTGTCTGTAATAAGATAAGATATTCCTTTATTAGTCCCGCAGTGGGTTGATTTGCAGTGTACAGCAGCAAAGGGGATAGTGCATCAGCTAACAGTAAAAAAAGAGCTAAACACAGTGAAACAAAATATGAACCATTTAAATAGAAGGATACAAATAGGAGCAGTATATACAGTATTGACAATAAAGAGACTATTAACAAAAATGCAAAAGTGGAAAATGATATTGCACAGTGAGAATGAATGAATGAATGAATGAATGAATGAAATTACACCTGAAAATATCAGGTTATTGTCAGTGGTTGTAATGCTAATCTGCTAACTGGTTGTAATATTAATCAGCTTATCGTCTTGTTACCTTCCGCAGTCTTCCCGACTATTAGTTAGCTAATGTTACTTCACAATATTGTCAAGCCTGCATCATTTGGGTTCCCCAAATAAACTTGATAGATTCTTCAGGGGTCTCGTTGATGAAGTCTGAAGTTTAAGGCTAATGAAGCTAGCTAGCTATTGTTGCTAGCTTAGCAACATCTCTACTGTAGCATCGCCGGTCGCTCACCTGTCAACGTGTCTCCTGTTTGTGCGGCTCCAACTTCAACAACAGTTCAGACTAAAACTCTAAAGTTAAACAAATGTTTTTAAGTTCACTGTTATATGACAGTCAGCCCAGCTAACAGCAGCTAACGGTCACCTTTAGTTTCAGCTTCTCTAGAGTCTCAATGCAGCTTTTTGTCCAAACTGGCAACATGTCAGTCCACGTTGGTTTATCATCTATATTTGAGTGTAAATACTGGAGCTGTGTTCATAATACTGCAATTAAATAAATATTACAGTACTTTCACCACTTGTGATATCTGATATGTACACACTTTAACGTTTTAATGTCAAAGCTGGTGAATCTAATTTTAACTTGATAGTTTAACATTACAGGGACTGTTTGTAAGAATCAGAAATGCTTGTTAACAGAGACACCTGTGGCCATTAAGTCAACAACACTACTGTCACTTCACAGAAAACCTCTGTTGGTCTGGAGGAGCTGCAGCAGTTATGTCTGTACAAACGTCCACTGTGCATTTACTAGATATTCTCAGAGCTAAACTAACTCTCCTGCAGTGTGTAGTGTGCGCACATGCACGTGAAGTGTAGTGTGAACAAGCGGGGTGTGTGAGTGAAGGCAGGGCAGGCAGGCAGAGGAGCAGAGTACAGCAGAGACTCCGGCCCTGGAGACCAAAGCTACAGTCTCCCCCGTGTACTACGACCGCAGCCAACACTGTTTTGTAAGACGGGCTTCACTATATAGAACTTTGCGGTTTTGGTGCTTCCATGTAGTTTGTGTTGGAGTCTGAACAGCATAGATGCACGCGAGCGTGCATATGCCATAGCGCACTTTGGACACCAACCCGGGTGATTTATACGTGTAAGAAGTTACAAACAGTCCCTTTTAAATATATACTGGGAAAAGAAAGTTTGTAAACTTGTGTTTGGTGGATTATTTCTCTGTTGTTCCAATGTTAATGGTCATTGTATTTTACATCGTTGGAAAGCCTGTTTATTTACCTTCACAATGATGTCCAACTTGTAAGGATCATGCTTTTGTGGGATGAGCAGCACAGCTGATTATGTGGGTAGCGCCCAAGAAAAATTTGCCAAAATGCTCCGTCAATGGTAAACAGTGTATTCTCATAAGGCTACCAGGAAGCCTGCAATGACTGCCCTTCACCGTCAGGCCCGTTTGCACTGGTGTCGACAACACAGACAATGGAACCTGAACTTGTGGGGGAATGTCATGTTCAGTGATGAGTCCAGGTTCTGTCTGCCAAAGTTGGATGGCAGGGTCAAAGTATGGAGACCACGCAGAGAACGCTATGCTGATTGTTGCACCGATCGAGTAACAGCTTTTGGTGGAGGCAGTGTCATGGTGTGGGGTGGCATCTCCCTCACTGGCAAAACAAGGATTGTCATCATTGAAGGCCATCTCAATGCAGTGAGATATCGGGATGAGATTCTGCTGCCAGTGGCGATCCCATTTCTCCACAATCTGGCACCTAACTTCATCCTCCAAGATGACAACGCTCGCCCCCACAGAGCCAGGGTTATCACAGACTACCTCCACAATGTGGGAGTAGAGAGAATGGAACGGCCTGCCAAGAGTCCACACCTCAACCCAATTCAACACTTGTAGGATCAGCTTGGGCGTGCTGTACGTGTTAGAGTGACCAACACAACCACGTTGGCTGACCTGCAACCAATCCTGGTTGAGGAATGGAACGCCATCCCACAGCAACGTGTGACCAGGTTGGTGACCAGCATGAGGAGGAGGTGCCAGGCTGTTGTGGCTGCGTATGGATCTTCCACCGCTACTGAGGCTCCTGGCTGTGTATTAAATGAATAAGGTGTAAAATTGCCAATATGTCTTGTTTGTTCCTTGTTACTGATAGAGAGTTCAGTCATCCAATCCACCAAACAACTCAAAACAAGAGTCAACACCAACAGGAGAATACACTGTTTACCATTGACGGAGCATTTTGGCAATTTTTTCTTGGGTACTACCCACATAATCAGCTGTGCTGCTCATCCCATAGATGCATGATCCTTACAAGTTGGACATCATTGCGAAGGTAAATAAACAGGCTTTCCAATGATGTAAATACAATGACCATTAGCATTGTAACAACAGAAAAATAATCGACCAAACACAAGTTTCCGAACTTTGTTTTTCCAGTTTATGTTTTAATCTGCAAATTAAACAGAAACTATTTGAAGTAAAGTGCACAGTTTTCCTGCGAATCTATATCAGAATCAGAAAAATCTTTATTGTGTTACAGTTGTTCTTGTATAAACATAAATGTAAAACAATAGAAATAAAGGAGTATGTATCATGTTAATTAGATAGATAGATAGGTGTACTTTATTGATCCCGAATTGGGAAATGATTGTGTTACAGCAGCAGGTTATCCAGACAATGCACAGGAGCAGTACATTAAATGTACATGTCAACACTAGAGAAATACAGTATATCCATAGAATACAAAATATAAAGAATATTGGAATTCACTATAAACATACCCGACTACTACAACATGCATAAAAATCTAAATTATAAACATAGAATAACCTACTATATACATTGTGTGCAAGTTACAATGTTTTGTTCTTAAATAAAAAATAACTGAGGTGTAAATGTTCAAATGTAGATGTGCAAAATTCAACATGTGCAAGAATATTACAGGACTATACTACAGGAAATTATGTAAATAATGCTACAATATAAACACAATATATGTCAAGAAATTTAAGTACTAAAATCAAAAATAAGAAAATGAGAATATAAACAATATGAAATATGAAAAAATAATTGCATTAAGACGTGCAAAATATAGCAGCAAAAAAAAAAGTAAATACAAAATGCTGAGAAGTGGGATTATTAAGTGTATTTAATATAAATGGTTAGTGGATAAAACCTGTAAAATGTAAAAGACAGACATTATAACAATAATAATTAGTATTATTATCAATACTTTTATGATTATTAATTACATGATGTCTTTAGATTTTCTATGCCTTTATTTATTATTATTTATTATTATTTATTAATTATTGATTGGTTTATAAGTACCAGCAAGTCGCTCTCTTTACCACCAGATGGCGCCACAGTCTGTCTGTCCGATGACCTGTCAATCACCACAGAGGAGAGCAGCGATTGGCTGTCTCTCTCCCACCAACAGAAGACACGCCCACAAATAAACTTAGTGACAGGAGGCTACAATCGTTCAAAATAAAAGCTCAACTTGACCGGAAGTTTGAAGTTTATTGATTTGTTGGTTGAGACAGTTTGGAAACAGCAGTTTAATAACAAAACAATTACCCAAGCAGAATAATGTATTTTATATCATTGTATTATAATAATTGATGCATTATAGTGTTATAGGTGTAGAAATACTCTGTTACAAGTTAAAGTCCTGCATTCAAAATATTAATAATATATTATTATTATTATTAATATTATTCTAATTATTGATGCATTAATGTGTTCATCACTTTAATGTTGCAGCTGGAGCAACTTGTAATAATTTTTGAATATTATTTAGCATATTTTACAAATTTGTGTCTGATAATCGATTCATGTTTTTACTTTTTTTATTATACAACTTATATTTAGCTGATATCTTACTTATATTTTTGAGATATTTTATTAATTTTTTAAGTATATATTACTAATGTTTTTCGTATATTTTAGTAATATTTTTTAAGGATATATTACTATTTATGAATATTTTACAATTTTGTTTTAGGATATTTTATTTTTTTCACATATTTTAAAAATTTTTGTCTGATAATTGATTGTTTGTCTGATATACAACTTAGATTTTTTAGATATTTTACTGTGTTTTTCGTATATATTTTACTAATTTTGTTTAGGATATTTTACTAATATTTTAGGACATTTTATTTGTTCATCTGCTGGTAGTTTAATCTATAATGATAATATTTTTATTTAAGAAAAAGAAGATTATTCACCGACGTAGAGCTTTTTCACTTTCTCCCCCCCACTGTCTAAACAAAATAACTTATAGTAATATATCTACAAAGGAAATTATGGTTCAAAATTAAAGGGACTGTTTGTAAGAATCAGAAATGCTTGTTAACAGCGACACCTGTGGCCGTTAAGTCAATGGAAGTCAGCATCGCGCTCGTGCGCGCTCTAAAGAGACATGAACGAGCATTGCTCAAAACAGTGAGGCGATACACGTCAGCTAAAACCACAATATCACATATTTCACCTGCTTGACAGTTATGTTAGCTGACCAGACGAAGGTCTCTCCATGAATCAATGCTGATCCTAGTGTTGGCTTTTCCTGCTTCAGCCTCCCGGCCGTGGCCAGAGGGAACACCGGCACCCGGTCGGAGACCATAACGTTTCTCGCTGTGGAGCCCAAAGCTGCGGTCTCCCCCGCATCCTCCAACCTTGGCCAACGCTGTTTTGCAAGACGGGCTTCACTAGATATAACTTTGCAGTTTTGGTGCTTCTGTGTAGTTTATGTTGGAGTCTGAGTCTGAACAGCGTAGTCACACGCGAGCATGTGGGACACCGACCCGGGTGATTTATAC